>JACVTC010000001.1:1572500-1622500 GCA_016946835.1 Neocallimastix lanati (nom. inval.) | reverse complement strand
AATTATGTCTCTAAAATAAAAATAAAAATAAAATAAAAATAAAAATAAAAATAAAAATAAAAATAAAAATAAATGAAATAAATAATTAATGTACACATAATTTTTTAATAAGCAAAAAAAAAAAAAAAAAAAAAAAAAAAAAAAAAAAAAAAGTTTTGTGTTTATTTGTGGTCACCAAGGTCATTTAGCTAAAAAAAAAAAAAAAAATTTTTTTTGTGTTTATTTGTGGTCACTAAGGTCATTTAGCTAAAAAAAAAAAAAAAAAAAAAAAAAAAAAAAAAAAAAAAAAAAACGGTATTGGAAAATTAATAATAAATAAAGGTTGCTTTTAGGGTCGTCTTCTTCGACAATCCGGAAAGAAAGACATAGGGGTATAAAAAAAAAAAAAAAAAAAAAAAAAAAAAAAAAAAAAATTTTCCAAATTTTTTTTTTAAGTGTGAGACAATGGAATGGAATCCATTTTAAAATCAGAATCATGGATGTTTTTTTTTTTTTTTTTTCTTTCACATCTTTTTAAAAATCATATGAATCACGAAGGGATCTTATTGGTATTTTTACGTTGATGATATAATAATTACAAGGACCAAGGTTTTAAGTATAAAATATATGTAAAAAAAAAAAAAAAAAAAAAAAGAAAAAAAAAATTTATTTTATTATGTTCAACATTTGTAATTACCTATTTTATATTTACTTACAAATATCTTTGTTCATAAAATCTTAATTATTCAATAAAACCGCTAATCTATTTAAATTATAATATTTATTAATACTTAATAAAAAGATAGTTCTTTATTTTTACTTTATTATTTTGGAACGCCACATATTATTATACGCCACAATTTGGAGGAATACCATGTAATAAAATGTAATATTTCCCATAAAAAGTATATATTAAAAAATTTGTATTTTTTAATTTTACCATTTAATTAACATTTAAATTAATATTTTCATGTTCTTTACAACTTTTATTATAATTTTTTTATATTACAGAGTATATTACAAATAAATAAGGAAATATATAATAATAATATAATAGTTTATGATACAAATAATATAATAATTTAATTTTTTTAAGCCTCATTTATTTAATTAATATTAAAGAAAGTATTTAATGTATTTAAAATAGGTATGATCCATTAAATGAATTTTGTATAAAATATCACTAAATAGTGGATTATTAAATAGTAAAAGTCCTTGGCTTCAAAATTAAAAAAAAAAAAAAAAAAAAAAAAAAAATTAGTAAATAAACAAAACAATGAGATTTTTAACAGTACATGAAATTTTTTTTTTTTTTCATTTATTTATAATAAATTTATGGTTCATTACCAATTAAAGGGCTATATATACCGGAAGTAAAAAAAAAAAAAAAAAAGAATATATTACTAATAATAATATTTATTGCAATAATACTTCAATAATGATAAATGTTCACCAAAAAATTTAATTATTCTACTTGAAAATATTTTATTCAATAGAATGTGGCATATACACCTAAATTTATATTACATTTTATTATATTATATTATATCCATTAAACTCAATAATTCACTTAAACATATTCTTCAATCCATAAAGGATTATATCGATGAATGGGAAACGTTAGAGGCCTGTCATCCCCAATCTTTTAATGTAGTTTTTTTTTTTTTAATATATATATAAAATATATATATATATATGTATTTAAATTCATGTACTTTTATTATATATTAATAAATAAAGTTTATTCCTTGTCTTAAAAAAAAAAAAAAAAAAAAAAAAAAAAAACATATATTCTCCTAAATTTAGTTACTCTGTAAAAATAATTTAGTATTAATAAATTTGAGTTTTTTATTAGTATTATTATTATTATTATTTTTTAAAAATTTATTTTTAATCCATTAAATTTTTATGAATTAGGTTACTAGAGCTATTACTAGGTTTTAGGATTAAATCTCTAAAAACTTTTACTATTTTTATATCATATTCATATTAATCTAGGTAGATATTTTACCGGTTTTTACGCTATTTTATTTATGTTATATATTCATTCTTTTTTTTTTTTTTTTTTAGTTTTATATAATTTTTATGGTTACTCTTAAGGTTTTAAGTTATTTTCAATTCTGTGATCTTCTTCATCATTTCTAGTGTTTAATCCGTTTAATTAATCCTCATCATTTAATATAATGGCTGGCTGCTTTTATCAAAACTTCAAAGATTTCAATTATTTTTTCCTTTAAAAGAATATTGTGTACTGGCAATTGATTCAATTTCTAAAAACCATTTTTTTAAGAGTCGGATGAGACTCTTAATCTGTTAGAAGCTTGTTGTAATTTAGGTTCTATAATTATACCAATTTTATGATGAAAAAATTTTCGTATCAATGATAGGTGGCTTTTTCATTAATTCAACACTACGTACATATTTTTTTTTTACATTTTAAACTGATGAATTTCATATTCTAACCATTACTAAATAATAATTATTATTTTTTTTTAATTATTTTTAAGAAGAGAGTTTCATTCACCAAAAAAAAAAAAAAAAAAAAATTTTTTTTTTTATTGTGATATTACAAGTTATATTTCTAAAAAATAAATAATTAAATAAATAAATAATTAATTAATTTTTTTAATTTTTAAAATTTAATTTTATATTTTTAATTTTTTCATATTTTATTTTATATTTTTAATTTTTTCATATTTTATTTTATATTTTTAATTTTTTCATATTTTATTTTATATTTTTAATTTTTTCATATTTTATTTTATATTTTTAATTTTTTCATATTTTATTTTATATTTTTAATTTTTTCATATTTTATTTTATATTTTTAATTTTTAATTTTTTAAATTTTATTTTTAATATTGCCATGTTGGTCCAGTCGGTTAGGACGATACAGGTCACTGTAGAGGGCGGGGTTCGAATCCTCGGCATGGCACCAAATAATCGGATGAGGTTTCTATCCTGGGATATCATGAGACCACACGTGATGTCCATAAGGCTTTCCCTCAGATGATTATTTCACCCAACCCTGATACTACGCTTTGAATTGAAGCATAGACCTTGATGATTGTAAAATTTCCAATCGCCAATGATTACACCCACTAGGGAGGAGTTAATGGTTCCGTTCTGATGCTCGTGGTCATTAGAGATATATGTAGGAACGTTAGGAATGCATCTCCGGGCAGTGTGTAACGACGATTGAGAGCGGCGAAGCTGATACAGTATGCCAATAACTCATCACCTTACAGTTAATTAATAACTGTATGGCCATATGGGAGATGGGTACCCATATGTGCAAGTCTATGTTTTTGGTTTTATTTTTAATATTTTAAATTTTTTACTTTTTAGTTTTAATTTTTATTCATGGTGAATGGAACTTTACTGAAATACAATCACATTCATTTTTACCATGTTTTAAAACAGTAATTTAATTATTATTATTATATTTAATGATTAACTTTTATAATTTTTTTAAATATTAAATACAGATAAAACTTTGACATGAAATTATAAATATGAATATTAAGAAAACACTTTTATATATAAATTTACTACTAAAAAAAAAAAAAAAAAGTTAATACAATAAAATATTAAATAAAAATAGAAATAAAATTATAATTAAGAATAATATATATAACTAATATATATTAATATTTTTGTTAAAAAAACGTTGCCAAGATATATATAATATATATTATATTTATTCCTTTTTTTTTTTTTTTTTTTTTTCAACTATTTAATTTTCATATTATATTCCTCTATTTATTATTATTATTTATTTCATATTATATATGATCATTAATTAAATAATAAAGTTCAATTTAAAACTATAGAGCTTTTTTTTTAAAAAAATAAAAAAAATAATAATTATGATTTTAATAATAAAAAAAAAAATTAAAATTTTTAAATAATAAAAGCTTGGATAAACTTTTTTTTTTTACGGAATAAAAGCTATAAAAGATATGAAATAAAATTTAATATAAAATAGATTTAAATTTAATAATATGATTATTATTATAAAATATATATATAAAAAAAAAAAAGTATAATTATTGAAATAATTCTTTTTTTTATTTTTAATTTTAATCAATAATAAAAATATTCTAATTTCATAATAAATGAATGAACTAATTAATATTTAAATAAATATAAATAGATAAATAGATAAATAATTAGATAAATAAATAAGCTTTATGAAATTAATAAAAGTATTGGCTTAAAAAAAAAAAAGTTCAGAGCAATAGTAAAATTCATTTAATTAAAAAAAAAAATTTTTTTTATTATTAAAATTCCATAATTTAAAATAAATAATTAATTCTTCATAATTAATAATAATAATAATATACATAAAAAAAATAAAAAATAAAAATAAATATTACAATTTTCATTAATACCAATTTTGATAGTTTAGTATTCAAAGGTATAATAATCAAACTTTGTTTTATGCTAATTAAAAAGAAATAAATAAATAAATATTAAATATAAATTTAATTAATTCAATAATAAAATTTTTTTTTTTTTTTAATAAAGCTTTTTTTATAGTTATTAAAAAAAAAATTAATAATAAAAATAATAAAAAAAAAAAAAAATTATTAATAAAAATAATAAAAAAAAAAAAAATTATTAATAAAAATAATAAAAAAAAGAAAGAATTATTATTATTATTATTATTATTATTATTATTATTATTATTATTATTATAAATACAATCTGTTTATTATTATTATTATTATAAATACAATCTGTTTATTATTATTATTATTATAAATACAATCTGTTTATTATTATTATTATTATAAATACAATCTGTTTATTATTATTATTATTATAAATACAATCTGTTTATTATTATTATTATTATAAATACAATCTGTTTATTATTATTATTATTATAAATACAATCTGTTTATTATTATTATTATTATAAATACAATCTGTTTATTATTATTATTATTATTATTATTATTATTATTATTATTATTTTTTTTTTCATTAAATCAAATTAAAATATTTTTATTTTCCAATAGACTTTTAGATATGCAACAGGTGAATATTTACTAAAATTTTTTTTTTATATCAATTTCAGTTTATTAATTATGAATTTAATGAATTTAACTTTTGAAAATAATTCAAAAATATTGTTGATACTTTTAAATAATTTAAGGAATATATATATAATATATATATTTTTGTATTATTCTATTTAACATAATCTTTTTTTTTTTTTTTTTTTTTTTTTTTTTAGAAAAATATTATCTTAAGTCATTTCAAATATTTCAATATATACTTTATAAGAATATTTAATATTATTGAAAATAAGTTTTAAGATTTTGATATTAAAATGATAATTATAATAATATATATATATATATATATATTTTTTTTTTTTTTTTTTTGGTTTTAAATATAGTAAAACTGATGTATTTATTATTATAATTTTAATCCTTTTTTTTTTTTTTTATATATATATATAATTTATATTAAAGTATAAATTTTATAATATATTTTTTCTTTTTTTAAAAAATTCAAATAATCTAAAATGTAATGATAAAGTGTAACCTAATAGTTTCCATTATTTTATTTTATTTTATTTTATTTTTATTTATATATTTATATTTATATATTAATTCAAATTCAAATAAAAGAAAGAAACTTATTATAATTAAGAGAAATAATAGAGTTTAAATTTGATTAAAAAAAAGGTTAGTTTTAACTCTCTGTTATATTTTTTATCAAATAATTACTTGTATTATTATTTTTAAATTATATTATAAATAGGTGAATAAATACTCAGATAAATATTTATATAGATTAATACATTATATAAATAAATAAATAAATAAATAAATACTCAAATAAATATTTATATAGATTAATACATTATATAAATAAATAAATAAATAAATAAATAAATAAATTTTAAATATCAAAAATTAATTTTACTTTTAAAATCTATGAATAGTATACGTCAATGCCACAATCCTAATATATTATATATCAAATTATTATTACATTTTTACAAAATAAATTTTAAGCCTTAAATCATTAATAATAAATATGGAACTATGATTCTATCATTAAGTTCAATTTATTTTTATTTAAAGTTTTGTAATTCACCTGAAAATATTAGCCACAATATAAAAATGCTCTTAATTTTTTTTTAAATTAATTCATATATATTAATCTATTTAAATGAATATATCGCATTAAAAAAAAAATGGCTATCCATTATTGAAAAAAATTTTTTGATATTATTTTCATTATTAACTAAAAAAGGAAATAATTAAAATATTTTAATTTTTTTTTTTTTTTTTCATTTTTTAATTTATCTGTAAAAAAAAAAAGAAAAAAAAAAATTTATTTTTTTTTATTTTTTTATTTGTCAATAATTTTAAAATCATTTTTATTTGTCAATAATTTTAAAATCATTTTTTTTTTTTTTTATTATATATTTTAATGTTCTTAATTAAAAATCAAGAGATAATAATTCAATTCCTATTATAATTAGGAAGGTTTAAACCACTTAAATTATTAATATTTTAGTATAGATAACTACTGTCAATTTCATTTTAACAAAGTAGTGGTAGCATTTTTATTAAAAAAAAAAAAAAAAAGTAATAATTAAATAATAAAATAAAATAAAGGATATTTATCATTTTGATATTAATTAGTAAGAGAAATTAAATAGTGTAAATATGTATATATTTATCTTTATTTTTACTTCTTATTATAGTTTGATTTTATTTCATTCTCTAAATATATATAGAGGTTTCCTTTACCCTTAAATATTTTGAGTTAAATTGACTGTTTTATAAACATAAAAATATATAGATATTTCTATTAAAAAATTTTAATAAAAGAATGCTTTAAAAGTAAACTCGTTAATAAATAAATAAATAAATAAATAAATAAATAAATAAATAAATAAATAAATAAATAAATAAATAAATACTCAAAAATAATTTATTAAATAAAAGGATAGGACATCAGTGAAGATTAATCTAAACAAAATCACAGATGAAAGTAATTAAATAGATATAAATAATTTTTTTTTTAACTAGCTCTCTATAATTGATTAAAATCATTATTTGGAATATAATTGATTAACGATTAATGATAATGTACATAAATATATATATAAACAGAGTTTTAGATTAAAAATTTCATAATTTTACATCTACTCTCTCTCTCTCTCTCTCTCTCTATCTATCTATATATATTATTACTTATTACTTATTAATTATTAATTATTAATTATTAAGTAGTGTCACTATTTAATAATTATTATTTATTTATTTATATTATTATTTGTTTATTTATATTATTATTTGTTTATTTATTATATTAAAATTGATATTTTTAATAATAAAAAAGTTAAATATTCAGTTATTGATTTATTTAAATACTATCTACATAAATAAATATATGATAATTTCCAATTGTCTTTTTTTTTTTATATATATATACCTTAAAATAATTAAGGTAACACTATTTATATTAAAATAGATGTATCAAAACGACTTTAAAAAAATTTTTAACATTTTAATTATTCAATTATTCAATTATATATTTTTATCATATAATATATATATTATTCAATTATTCCATTATTTATTAATCAATACTCTTTTTATTTACTATTTATTATTTATTAATCAATACTCTTTATTATTCAATTATTTATTAATAAATACTCTTTTAATTAATTATTTTTTATTATTTATTAATAAATACTCTTTTTATTATTTATTATTTATTAATAAATACTCTTTTTATTATTCCATTATTTGTAATGATTACTCTCATGTATTATTTATGGCTTTAGTATGTGAGAGTTCTGTATTTTGAATTGTAATTTGTATATATTAGTTTAATTTCATTTTTTAAATTTTGATAAATCCAATAAATATTTTATTTTTTATTTTTTATTTTTTATTTTATTTTTTTTCATTACATTTTATTCCATTTAATCATGAATTATATTATATATATAATATAATATATATTAACACTACTTTCATATTATAATTCACTTTGAATTATTTTATATTGTTTCAATTAAATTCTATATATAATTAAGTATATAATATGTATAATATATTATTATATATATCATTTTTTATAGATAGAAAAATTTTTATATTTAATATTTGGAGTTATTAACAAGTAAATTTTTGATATTAAAATATTTATATAATATACAATCTAGTAAAATATATATTATAATATATTTATATTATTTATAAAAATAATATATATATATATATAATTTATAATATATTACTTTATACTGTGCTGATTGGGTTGTAAAGATAGAGTAAAAATAAAAGAAAAAAAAAATTTAAAAACTGGAATACTTTATATTTATAATTATTATATTTATAATTATATTTATAATAATTGTTTTTTTAATTATTATTAATAGAAAAATATTATAGGATAATTGACTAATAATATTGGTATAATAACAATAACATTTACTAAATTATTTTTATTTATTGTTTATAATGAAACATATATATATAATAGAGTAGTAAAATGAAAATAATGGCTATAAATAGATAATAAAGTAGTAAAATGAAATAATGGCTATAAAATATAATAGAGTAGTAAAATGAAATAATGGCTATAAATAGATAATAAAGTAGTAAAATGAAAATAATGGCTATAAAATTATAGTAGTAATATATAATATATAACATTAAAAACCAAATTTAAATTTTATATATAAATATTTTGAATCGTTAATGCTTTCTATGAATTTAATAGAGTAAGATAAGATGAACATTTAAGATGTTTTTTTATTATTTTAGTTAGTTGGAATATTTATAATCAAATGGAATAATGTTCTATTCCACTTTTTTTTTTTTTTATTTTACTTTTTTTTTTTTTTTTTTTATTTTACTTCTTTTTTTTTTTTCTTTTAATCTAATGCTTTTATCGAATTTTAAAATATTTAAGGTACATTTGTTAGTATTATAGAATGAATTTTTACATTTTTAACTTTTTATTTTTCCTTTTAACAAAAAAATAATTTTTTTTTTTAATTTATTGATTTTTTATTTTTATTTTTTTTTTTTACATTAAATGAATTAAATTTAATTTATTGTCTATTCAATATTATATTTATTAATTTATTTATTTTATAATTATTTATTTATTTTATAATTAATTATTTATTTTATAATTATTTATTTATTTTATAATTAATTATTTATTTTATAATTATTTATTTATTTTATAATTAATTATTTATTTTATAATTATTTATTTATTTTATAATTAATTATTTATTTTATAATTATTTATTTATTTTATAATTAATTATTTATTTTATAATTATTTATTTATTTTATAATTATTTATTTATTTTATAATTATTTATTTATTTTATAATTATTTATTTATTTTATAATTATTTATTTATTTTATAATTATTTATTTATTTTATAATTATTTATTTATTTTTATAATTATTTATTTATTTTATAATTATTTATTTATTTTATTTTCTTTATAAAAATCAAATTTATTTATTTATATATATATTAAAGTTTTAACTTTTAAGTATAATTAAAAGCTTCTATTAAGTTTTTTTTTTTTTTTTTTAAATCTTATATTTAAATTTTATTATTAGGCATAAATTAAAAAAGTAAATCAATTAAATATAAATATTATGTAATTAGATTTGACTTTATTATATGCATAATATATTGCTTTTTCAATTTATTAATTGATTATTGATATTATATATTACTTTATATTATTTCTTAATATATTGAAATTTTTTTTTTATTTATTTAAATAATTAATAATTAAAAAAAATTATTAATGAAGATATATATATAAAAGATTGTAATTATAATTTTTAATATATTTATTACATAAATTTAAATGGACTTTTAATATATTTTCATATACCAATTTATATGATTCTCCATATATTTTCATTATACTATTGATATAGAATTTATAAAATAAAAAAATTAAAGAAAAAAATAAAAAAATTAAAAAAAAAAAAAAATTTTTGTTATATAATATCTAAAATTTTTATAATTTTTTAAATATTGTTGTACTATTTTTTTTTTCTTTCTCTTTTTTTTTTTTTTTTTATTTTACTTAGTATTTTTTTTTATAAATTAATTTTAAAATTTATTTTGAATCATCTTAATTGAAAAATACTGTTCAAGATAATATGCAATATTTATTTTTCAGGGATCTACTTATAATTTATTAGTTGAAGGGAAAATAATTATTTATTTAAAATATAGAACAATAAAATATTTATTAAACTAGACAAAAAAAAAAAGAAAAAAAATTTATCAATACTCTACGAAAATATATATAATAAAAAAAAATAATTTAAATTTATATTTAGGATATTATTCTTTATCATTTTTATATATATATATTTTTTTTTTAAAAAAAAAAAACAAAACAAAAAAAGAAGAAAACAATAGAAAAGATTTAAACTATTTAATAATAAATACAATAAAAATATACAATAGACAAATTATTATTAAAATAGGAATAGAAAGTAAAAATATATTATTTATTTTTCAATAACAAAACTGTAATTTTATTAAGATAAAAAAAAATTATATAATTAAAGAGACAAAAAAGAGATTATTATAAATCTGCAATAAATAATTTTTTTAACAATAAAAAAAGAAATATTAATAAAAAATAAGGGAAAATGAGAATAAAGAATTTAGCTTATTTATCATTTCTTCCAGTAGCTTTTTCTAAAGGTAATATATAAAATTTATTTTTTATGTATAGTTTATGAAAGTAATAGTAGTAGTATAAATAATTTGATAAAGTCAAAAAGAATAAAAACAAACAAACAGAAAAAAAAAGACAGAAAAAAATATATAATATCAATGGTTTGAAATTAAATATCTATATATTTTTTTAAAAATTAAATAAAATAGTTACTTTTCGTTTAATTGCCCCAAAGGGAAAGCCATCTGTAGTTGTTGGTGGTAAATCTTATGAAATGGAAGTACTTGAATATCCAGTTTATAAAGCAACGGTTGATGTAAATCCTCCAGTAACATATTCCTATTCCATTGATTATCAAGGAACAAATGAAGAAAGTAAGGGAGTTGTTGTTGAAAAGTTTGAAAGAAATTTAGAATCTGGAGAGGAAACTTTAAATGAATATTTTGAAAGACAAATAACAATTAAAGATCATCCTGTTCTTCCAAAGGCTTTTCAATCTTATGAAAATTATAGTCCTTCAAAATTATTTGATGGTAAAATAATAATAAAAAAAAGTTTAAAAATAAAAAGTTGTATACTTAATATTTGTTTATAAATACTAAAAAAAATCAAAATATATTATTTCTATAATTTTAATAGATACTCATGTTGGTACTGTTGTTATTAACGGTGATGCTAATGCAATTAATAATATTCATCAAGATCCAACATCAGAAGCTAAAGTCCGTGGTGTCGAATTTATTTATGCTACGTAAGAATTTTTATTAAAAGCATAGTATTTTAAATATAAATGTTCACATAAAAAAAAAAAGAAATAAATATTAAATTTTTTTTTTAAATATAATAAATTTTTAAAAATAATTTATAGACCTTACAGTGTTAGATCTTTTAAAAATGCTACCATTAGTATATCTGGACAATCTGTAAGTATTATTGGTAAATAAATTAAAAAGTAATTGTAGTTTTTATTATTAAAATAAAAAAAAAATTTTTTTTATCTTATAATAGACACTTTATGCTGCTAAATTGAGTTACAAAGTTTCAAATTTAAAAAATGATAATAATAAAGAATTATATAAACGTACTGGTATTAAATTAAGAGCTGAACATATGGATCCCTCTTTCTTAAGGTAAATTTTTTATTTTAAAATTTTATATTAAAATTTATAAGAATAATAAAATACATTGATATTATAAAATCATCATTCATCATTGTTTATTAAATATGCATTAATATGTATATACATATATATATATTTTTTTTTTCGACTTTAATTTTAATTTTATTTTAATTAAATTATTAATATAATATATAAATAAAAGAGATAAGATTTATACTGATATGTTGAATTCACTTGGTGTTCCAACTGCACAAAATAAGTTTGTAAGACTTTTTATTAATGGAGATCCAATTGGTTTATTCAGTTTATCTGATAACGTTTCTAACAAAAGATATTTAAGAGAAACTTTAAATAAGGGAACAAAGTTTAATATTGAAAATCCAATTTACAAGGCTGATTATTATCCACCATCTGCTATTGGTGATTTAAGCTATTATAATGATGATCCACAAAATGAAAAATATGCTATTTATTACTACAAAGGTGAAAGTATGGATGAACTCGGTACTGAAGAACAAAAGTATAGTAGAAATATAGAAATGAATCAGGAACATTTAATTCCTTTTATTAAACAAGTTAATAATTATCCACAAGATAAAAATTTAAATATGGATATTGAAATGTTCCTTAAATTTATGGCAATGGAATATATGGCTGGTGCTATTGATAACTTTTGGTCAAGACCAGGAAATTATTATTTATTTAAGAATATGAATTACAATGATGGTGAATGGTTATTCCTTGATAATGATTTCCATTATTCCTTTGGTATTGGTGGTGAAGGCCTTAATAATTTACTTGCTTCTTCTGTGGATGATTATGCCGCTCTTAATCAAGAAGTTGATCCAGTAAGACCTCTTATTGATAATATCAGAAGTGTTAAGGAAAATGAAGATTTCTTTAAAAATGTATTTGTTAGATTAATTAATACTGCCTTCCATGTTGATGCCATTTTCCCACGTATTGATTCTTTGGCTGAATTAATTAGAGATGATGTTGAATGGGATTCTACTCTTCCAAGAGTTAGTGGTTATCAAGGTGCTGAAGATTTCAGTTTTACTGTAAATGATTTTGATTACCAAATTACTAATGAAGATGAAGGTTGTGCTGATCGTGATAACTTGATTCCATTAAGATGTTGGATTAGAAATAAGGGTCAAAATATTGCTAATGAATTAAATGTTAACTATCCAAATGCTCCAGATAGAAGTTTAGGTGATGTTGAAACTTTAGTACAAACAAATGAAAAATCTTTATCTGATTTTGCTTCTTCTACTAGTGGTACTTCATTTACTCTTATTATTGCTTGTATGATTTTTTTATTGTTCATTAATTATTAGGTAATAATTATTTATGGAAAAAAAAAATCATCATCATCATTATCCTCCCTAATGAGATAATGATTAAGAAAAAAAAAAAAAAAAGAAAAGAAAAGAAAATGGACAAACAATTTATTAATTATTCAAAATAACAATTATTTATTGAAGTAATCATCAAAGTTAAAATAATGAACAAATTATTTATTAATTATTGAAATAATAATAATAATAAAGCGAAATGGAAAAATATATATATATATAACGCCAATTATCAATTATTATATTATAAAAAAAGAAAATTGTAATAATAACAAAGGGATAGTATGACAATTCAAAACAGCTTTTAAATCAAATGAATTAAATAGATTAAGAATGATTTAGTGAAATAATAATAATAATAATAATTATAATAATTATAATAATTAAAATAATGGTATAATAATATTTTTAAAACAAAACAGAACAAACAAACAAAGAAACAAACAAACAAACAAAAAAAAACGAAAGTCAAAAAAGAAAAACAAAAAGGAAAACGATTTTGTTTATTATATTATTATTATTATTATTATTATTATTATTATTTTTATTTTTTATGAATTGCTTTTTATTATTATTAATTTTTTTTTCTAAATATATATAATTATTATTATTATATAATTTATTATATTTAAATTTATATATTAAAATTTATTAAAAAAAACTTAAGTGATATATATATTATTAAAGATATATACCTATTCTATATAATTAATTATATAGAATAATTCAGCAATATATTTAGTTAAATATCAAATCAGAAATTTTTAATATTAAAATATTTTATTTTTATTTTAGTTTTTTTTCTTCTTTTTTCATTTAATTATTATTATTATTATTATAATTTTTTTAATATCTATTTAATATCTATTATAATAAAAATTTATCATTTTATATTTATTTATGAATTATGTAAATGCTTAAATTCTTATTAATTTATATTATTTGTTTTTTTTTAATCTATAATAATATATATAATAAAATGTAACTTATTATTATCATATATAATTTTTAGTTAATTGTTTTTTTTTTTTTTTTTTTTATTTTTTATTTATTTTATTTTATTTTATTTTAATATCAAAAGTAAAAATATAATTAATAATAATAAAAATAAAATAAATGTTATTTAATAATTTATCCTAAGAGAAAGATATAAATAATAAATATTTAATTTATTTCTAATCCAATGAAGATCATAATTTTGTATCTTAAAATTAGGATTAACATTGCAAAGTCAAAATTAATTATTATACTTCAGTATAATAATGCCCTTGTGAAGTCTTACAAATATTAATTAAATGAAACTAGAATATGTTATACCATTATTTTATTTTATTTTATTCTTATTTTGTGTTTTTTTTTTTTTTTTTTTTTTTTTTATTTATTTTTTTATTATTATTTTTTTTTTTTCTTCTTTTTATTACATGTATTTTATCAAATATTTAATTAATAAAGATGAAGCAAGTTTGCTGCCGTTAAAAAAAAAAAAAAAAAAAAGAAAAGTGAAATTTAGAATTAAAATTAATAGTATTCAATTAAGCCTATCTATGGGAGAAGTTAGAGGCTATCGCTTCTAACGCACTTTTATAATTTTTATAATATATAATATTTTATTTCATGTATTTTATTTTATTTTTTTCTTGAAAACCTTGATGAATTTTTAAATTTGCTTCGTGAGTATAAAAATATATGTGGTAAAGTCAGGTCAATTAAGTTTTCTATTAAATCAAAACAATTTCATCAGTCAATAGAATCTGCATGTAATGATTTTCGTAATAAAAATGCTAGGAGTGCTTGGTTAAAATTAAAGAAGCTATCTCATCCTATATACTCTAATTCTATTTCGTCAAGTGTTTTAAAGGACAAGCAGGGTAACTTTTTATTTTCTTATTCGGATCAATTAAATCGATTTGCTGAACATTACAGTGAATTAGCTTCTGATGTTACTCAACACAGTTTGGATAATGAATACTGGGTAAGTTTATTTGGAACTAATCCTAATAATAATCTTACTTGGGATATTAATGATTCTATTACTATGGAAGAAATTCAAAACACTGTGCTTGAAATGAAAAATAATAAAGCTCCTGGACCCGATGGTATTCCGATTGAATTTTTTAAAGCCTTCTATAGTAAATCTGATTTATCCGATAATCAAGATGATTCTTCAGATGATCACTACTCTAAGTGTGCTAAATGTTTACTTTCATTATTTAACAAAATCTGGGATGGTGATTTCCCTGAAGAGTGGAATTCGGCTTCTATAATATCAATTCCAAAAAAAAGGAGATCTTTCGGATTGTAATAATTATCGTGGTATTTCTCTTATTAATGTTGGCTTAAAAATTATTTCAAAGATTGTTACTAATAGAATTGCTAAATATGCCCTTGAACATAAATTTGTTAGACCTGAACAATTTGGATTTAGAAATAAAGAAGAATGCATAAGTTTGTATATTTCAATTAGAGAGATATGTCAAAGAGGAAAATTTAAAGGATATTTTACTTATCTTGCTTTTCTCGATCTTAAAAAAGCCTATGATTCAGTTCCTATCTTTAATATTTTGACCAAATTATATAACTTAGGAATTAGAGATAAATGCCATCTGTTTTTAAAGAATCTTTATCTATCCTCTATCGCTCGTGCTTTTTTTTAATGGTAATCTCTCAGAAGAATTTTCGATTAATCGTGGTGTTAGACAAGGATGCCCTCTATCTCCTATTTTATTCAATTTGTTCATTAATGATATACTGGATAATTGTGATAAGTATGGTGTATATTTAGATTCTCAATATTGTTGTGGTGGACTTTTTGCGGATGATATTATTTTAGTTGCTCCATCTAAACAAGCTCTTAAGAAAATTTTGAATAAAGTTCATGAATGGGCTATTAAAAATGAAATGACTTTTGGAATTAATAAGTGTGCTACTCTTGTTGTAAAACCAATTAACTTTGTTTAAACCAATAAATTATGAAGATCCATCTTTCTTTATTGGTAGTAAAAAATTACCTAAAACTGACAACTATACCTATCTTGGTATTCCTTTTGATGAATCTTTATCACTGAAACCTATACAATCCAAATTAAACAGTAATTTAAATGTCAAGTTAAATTTGTACTTTCGATTTCTTATTAATAAATCTGTTCCTCTCCCATTGAAGAAATATGTTTTAATTTCGTTTATTCTTAGTCTTGTTATATATTATGCTCCTCTCTTTGGTTCAAATAAGAGTAGATGTTCTAAAGCTCAAAAAATTATTAATAGAGGACTTTATTGGAGTTACGGATTTAAATCTCGCAATTCTTCTGTTAGTCTCTATAATATTACTCGTGAATTGAGAATACCTCCTCTTTCAGCTGTCTGTGCTATATCTCAATTACGTTGCTTTAGAAAATGGAAAAACTCATCATGTATTATTAATCATCTCACTAATAATATTCCTACTATGTCACATTATGCATGGACTAAAGAATCAAGGACTTCGAATAAGAAATTAAATGGTAAGAAAAAACAAGTGAAATAAAAAAGTTTTATTGGGAAAGAGATGTCTTCAAACCCTCAAAAGCTGAAAAAGCAATTATTTACAAGGAGAATGATTTTGGATTTATTTCAGAAATCAGAAATTTAACATTTCAATATCCTAAGTATCAGTTGGGATTCTTTTGGATTTCTCGAATTAGGTGTGGTTTTAAATTCGACATTAGTATTTCCATTAAAAGAAAAATCGTTTCAGAAGATTGCCCTAAATGTTGCCCTTGTTGTGGTGTTAGTGTACCTAGCTTTTCTCACTGGATCTTTGCCTGTAAAGAATTGGAAAATTACAGAAATAAATCTTTACCTTTTCTAGATGATCTCTTTTTGAAGTTTGCATTGATAATTGAACAAAAATCCTTGGATGTTTCTTTAGATTCAGAAAAGGATTATGATAATAATATTTATTATTATATATTGAGTGCACTTCTTGGTGGGCGTTCAATATATTCAAAAATTAAAGTTAATGATGGGGAACAAAACAAAGACAATTAATTGACAATATTTTTAAACAAAGTTCAACTTCGTCAACTGTTCCGTATTTTGTGGGGATTGCGGAGTTTCTAAAAAACGTAATACCATTAATTTGTCGATCTTTTAGTTTGATGATGAAATGGTATTCCGTTGAATCTACCGTTACCAAGAGCGTCGAAATGATAAGGCATGGATTTTCACCTCCAGATACAGATTCGATTGATAACACTAATACTGAAATTATTACTCGCAATAATGGACGTGGACGTGGTGTTATTATCGAGGAATGGGAAAAGTTAGAGGCTATTGCTTCTAACGCACTTTTATAATTTTTATAATATATAATATTTTATTTCATGTATTTTATTATTTTTTTATTTCTTTAAAATCATGTAATTTTATTATTTTTATAAATTAAATAAAGTTTTCTTTAAGTCAAAAAAAAAAAAAAAAAAAAAAAAAAAAAATTTCATGTATTTTATTTTATTTTATTTTATTTTATTTTTTATTTTTTATTTTATTTTTTTATTTTTTTTTTTTTTTATTTTTTTTTATTTTTCATTAAAATCATGTAATTTTATTATTATTATAAATTAAATAAAGTTTTCTTTAAGTCTAAAAAAAAAAAAAAAAAAAAAAAAAAAAAAAAAAAAAAAAAATGTAATCATAATATCATAATACTTTTTTTATATTCTAATAAAAATTGATTCATTCCATCTTATATACTTTTTTTCAAGTTTTTTTTTTTTTTTTTTTTTAAATACTTCTGATATTTAATATTCAAGAAGTCGGTTAATAGTTCATTCCTGATTTCTTTCTTTCTGTTAATTCCTATCCTATCCATTTCTTAATCATTATAGAACAGTACTGAGACGTACAGACATAAAAAAAAAAAAAAAAAAAAAAAAACCTTCTTGTTTACAGCCAATGAAATAGATGAAAAAAAAAAAAAATAAATTCAAGCAAGAGTTCCTAAAAATCTATCGGGTTCAACATTCCTTTGCCCCCTTGCTTATATTAAGAAATTATTTTATGAAAAAAAAAAAAAATCTTTTATTTTATAAAAAAGGATTAAAAATTTCAAAACTTGTGATTTATTTATCTAATCTTCCAAACATTCTATGATCTCTTTTCATAGTATCATAGTATATAGGATTCTTTCTAATTATATCATTAGTTTTAAGAGGATTATTAGGGATAATTAGATTTAAAATTTTTGATTTATTCCATCGGAAAATATATATATATTTCTTTAAAAAATGATGCTCAAACGTGGTTGATCTGGACTAAAGAGAATCTTTAAATCTTAAAGATAAAACAGGAAATATTCAAGTATCTCAAGAAAATCAATTCAAATGGTTTTAAAGAACACTATGATGAACTTGCTTCTGATCATCATCGGCCACATGACTAAATAAAAAAATTATTGGAAAGGAGCACTAAACAAATTCTTCTTCTTCTTCTCCTCAGGAATTTATCGGGACATTTAATTAATATTAATTTCAATGTCAGAAATTCACTCTACTGTTCTTTTTCAATGAAAAAAATAAAACAAAAAAAAATAACATGAACATCTGGTCTTGATGGTATGTCAACAAAAAAAAATTTTTTTTTTTTTTTTTTTTTTTTTTTTTTTTTTTTTAAAAAAAAAAGCATTTTTCAACAAAGAGGAGTATCATTTCTAAGTTCATAAAAGAAAAAAAAAGCTCAGAGTTGACAAACATATTAATACATATTGAAAAATATATATATATATAAAAGAAGTTACATGACTGAAAGAACAGAATAGAGTTCACACCTATCGATAAATCTTTTATATCTAAATATTTGGTTTATATTAATATTAATAAATTTTAATTTAAATTATATTTTTTTATTTTATTTATTAATTAATAATTATATAACATTTATATTAAAATGATATAAAAAAAAAAAAAGAAAGTTTAAAAAAAGATATATATATATATAAAATAAGTTGATAAAAAAATGAAGCTGAAAAAAAAAAAAATGAACTTGAAAAGTAAAAAAAAAAAAAATAAATAAATAATAATTGATTTATACGCATAATAAACCCTATAATTATAATAATAAATAAAAATTATTAAAACTATTTAAAGATAGAATAAATCAAATATATATCATTAAATACATAAATATATATACGGATATTAAAAATATTAATATAAAATTAAAAATAAAATAAAAAAAATAATGTAATAAATATAATTAATATAAATTTTTATTAATACTATATGTGTTCAGAAATGATTATGACATTCTTTAAAGTAACGTTAAATAATTTTTTGTTCTAATTATAATAATAATTGAATTCTAAAAAATAATAATAATAATTATAATATTATATTTATATATAATATTAAAATATATATATATATATATATATTTTTTTTTTGTTCTATTTCTTTTTTTTTTTTTTTTTTTTTTTTTTTTTTTTCCTAAATTCAAAATTTATTTATTTTATAAATATATAAATATTGTTATTATTATTATTATTATTATGTTTTGATATTATGATTTCTTAATTTTTTTTTTTTTTGTTTACTTTTTTTTTTTTTGCTTATATTATGATAGAATAAAAAAAAAGAATTTTTTTTTTTTTAATGTATATATAGTTCAATATTATTGTGTCAGTCGATCTCGCATAGCGTCCATAAATAGTTCATCACTATTTATATTTTTCTGTTTTCCAGGGGATGTTGCGACATTTGGTGTGGTTGTATCATCATCTACAATAGGTGATGCATTACCATTCTCCTCTTCAACTCTCAATCTTTCTTCCTGTAGATTTTCTACAGGCTTACCAGTGGTTGTATCAAGTACATTTATTGGTATCATTTTATCCTCTGAATGACCATTTCTTTTCGATTCCGCTTGAATTACAATATTTCCTGTACTTTTGGTATTTTTATATTTACTACTATTTTTATTTGTAAGGAAATTTTGATTTAAATTCGGTACATGGGTTGAACTTGACCGTTTTCGTAGAAAGGTCGTCGTAATCAACGATTTCAGTGTCTCTTTTCGTGATAATTTTTTTCCTGAGGTAGGCGATACTATATATGAATTAAATCATATATAAAAATAAATAAATAAATAAATAAATAAATAAATAAATAAACATATAAATAAATAAATAAATAAACATATAAATAAATAAATAAATAAACATATAAATAAATATATAAATTAATAAATAAATAATAATAATAATAAATAATAATAATAAATAATAATAATAATAATAATAATAATAATAATAATAATAATAATAATAATAATAATAATAATAATAATAGTAATAATAATAATAATAATAATAATAATAATAGTAATAATAATAATAATAATAATAATAATAATAATAATAATAATAATAATTTTCATTATTATTAATATCATGATTAATAATAATATTATTATTAGTTATCAAGTAAATAAAAAAAAAATATTAACAACATCTATTTATATTTATTATTTATATATATGTATATCATTTATTAATTAATTTATATAAAATTATTCTTATATAGATATTACCTGATTCTTTATCTTTTTTCTTATAATTATTTGATGATGTTCCAGTAGTATTTGTTGAGTCAGGAACATTAAGTAGTGATGGATCCTGATTTTTATTCTTTTCATTCGAATTATTGATATTTTCATTCGATTTTTGTTCTTGAATTTTTAAGGAGGGAAACGGTTGAGTTGATCTTTTATTTTTATCTTTTTTATTTAAATTTGTTAAAGATTTCTTCATCTTATTATTATTATCATTACGATTATCATCAGTATCAGTATTTTTATTTTTATTATTATTACTGTTATCATTATCATTATTATTATTATTGTTGTTGTTGTTGTTGTTGCTATTGTTGTTGTTTTCTGTCGATGAATTTAATTTATTATTACTACATATTTTATTCATGTGATATAATGAATTTTTACTTTTTAAAACAAGATCATCTCCCATTTCAAATAAATTATCTGTACTCACTGTTGCCTCTAAATTGGCTACTTGTCGGCACAGAGGACATAAAAACATAATTCCTCCACCCAGTAGTGGATGAACACATTTATAGTGAAAACAGTGAGTACACGGTGCTAAAAATAAGGCTTGATAGGGTGCTAATGTATTTAAACAGATACAACATTCAACTGAACTCATCTGATCAGTATTTTTTGAATTAGGAGAGGCCGCTGATATTAATTCCTTAATAGCGTTATTTAACCTTTATTATTATTTATTATTTATTATTTATTATAATTATTTATTATTATTATTATTATTATTTATTTATTATCATTATTTATTATTATTATTATTATTGTCATTATTATTATTATTTTTGATATTTTTAATTTATTTATAATTTTTTATAGTATCATGTTTATAATTATTTTTATAGTTGTTTTTGCCGGTTTTTTTTTTTTTTTTTTTTTTTTTTTTTTAGTATTGAGGTTTTTTTAAATATAAATTTGTATATAAATAATTATTATATTTTTATCATTATATAATTATAAATATATATTAATATATTAATAGAGTTAATCATAATCATAATATTTAATTAAAAATTGATATTATATATATATTTATATATTTTATGATAAATTTTTTTTTCTTTAAAATCATTATTTTATACCTTTCAATGTTATTTTTTCTCCTAATATCTGCTTCTTTTCCTTGAATAATAATCTTCATCATAATGCATTTATATACATCTAATTAATATATATATATAATATTATTATTATTATTACTATTATTATTATTATTATTAATTCTGAATCATTTTATTATTATGAAAAATAATAAAATATGTAATATATGACAATAATATATATATATATACAAATATATGAAATTAAAAAGTTTATTTTTTTTTCTTTTTTTTTTTTTTAATATCATATTACCTTCTTTTTTTCCATGATAATCAATACCTAGTTGTATAACATCTCCTGATCTTAATAAATAGGGTCTACTTTCTTTCCCTGATGGACTTAATCTTAATTTATTTAAAAAAGTTCCCGAAGAACTTCCAATATCTCTAAAATATAACTTTTTTTTTTTTTTTTTAACATTTATTGTGTAGTTTTATATATTCATAATTCAAAAATTGGTTTTTTTTTTTTTTTTTTTTTTTTTTTTTTTATAATTATATGTATATACAATATAAAAATTAAGAATTATCATATTATAAGTATAAATAATTATTACATATAACATAAATTATTATTGTAATTTATATACTATGACTATGTTTCCCACTAGTATTATTATTATTACTATAATTAATAATAATTATAAAGTATATAATGTTATTTAGAATTATTCCTATTATGACATATACCTGTCCTTCCTTGTACCATATTTCAGCATGATTTCTACTGACGACTTTACTTTGAAAAGTAATGAAATAATCATCATTTATGACTTCCTTATTAACTTTTCTACCAAATTTTAATAATTTTCCATCGACCATATTTTTTCTTATGACAGGAAAATTTAATGCTGGGGAATCATGAACAGGATCAGTGTATGGATAGATAATTATGTTTAAGGAATGATCCTCGGGTTTATTATCTTGATTTGAAGGATCATCACCAATATCATGATTGTGAGGCTCATCCATTTATATATAATTTTTTATTTTAATTTTTTTTGAAAAAAAAAAAAAAAAATTAATTATTGATTGATAATATTGATTTATTATTTTTATTTTTATTTTTTTTTTATATAAAATTTTATTATAATTATTATTTAATTTTTTTTTTTTTTTTAAGATATAATGATAGTGAGTGTAAAGGATTGTAACAAAAAAAAAAAAAAAAAAAAAAAAAAAAAAAAGGTATAAAAATTTTGACTATATTGTGAAAATAAATTATGTTCCTCAGTTACTTTTTTTTTTTTTTTTTTTTTTTTTTTTTAACTGATAATAACGATAATAACGATAATGATAGAGAGTGTAAAGGATTGTAACAAAAAAAAAAAAAAGGTATAAAAATTTTGATTATATTATGAAAATAAATTATGTAAATTATGTTCCTCAGTTACTTTTTTTTTTTTTTTATCCAAAAATAAAATTATAATATGAAAAATATATATATATATATATATATATATATATTGTTATTAAATTCTGTGTTCTTTAGAAATGTTTAAATAGAATAAAAAAAAAAATATTAATTATTATAAGTTAATAACAATTTTATAAATTAAATTTTTTAAACTTTTTATTATTATTATTATTATTATTTTTAATATTATACATATATATATATATTTTTTTTTATAATTTTATTAAATTGTCAATTTTTAATCATTTTATTGGAAATTATTTTGAAAATTTTTTTAAAAAATAAAATAAAATAATATTTTTTTCGATTCTTAAAAAAAAAAAAATTCCTTATTTTAAAATATTATACTTTAAATAAGAAAATAGGATAAAATATTTATTATATATCCAAAAAAAAAAAAAAAAAAATCTTTAAAAAATTATTAAAAAAAAAATTATTAGTTTAATAGTTATATAATTTTTATACAATTTCCATTATGTATTATTTCATTAAAAATCATTAAAAAATTTTATGTTTTTATATATTAACTAATTTTATTATTTAATTTTATTTCATAATTTAATTTTATTTTATAATTTAATTTTTTTTTAAAAAAAAAAAAAAAAAAAAAAAAGAAACTTTAATCAGAAAAATTAAAATAAAAATAACATATAATAGAGAAACAAAAATATATAGCTTTAATTTAAATATTAATTATTTAATAATATTTAATAAATAAATCATTAAAATTAAAATAAGATAAATATAAAAATTAATTTTAAAATATAAATAGAATCCATATAATATTTAATAATTTTTTTTTTTATTAATTTTTATAAAATTTTATTGTAAATTTATGTAATAAATAAATAAATATATAAATAAATATGTAAATAAATAAATAAATATATATATATAAATATAAAAAAAAAAAAAAGAAAAAAATCAAAAATAATCAAAAAAATTAAATTATATAAACTTTTTATGTATTATATAATATATTTTATAATTTATAATTTTATTAATTATTATTTATTATCATAATCTTCAAATCATCAACATCATCAACATCATCAACATCGTCATAATCATCATTGTTGTCATTATTATTATTATTATTATGGTTTTTGAAAATATGAAGAGATTGTCAATTTTTTTTTTTTAAAAAAATAATAATTAATTACTTAATTATTCAATATATTTATTAATTCATAATTTATGCTTCATGGTTGTTTATTTCTATTACTAATTATTATTTGTTGAAATTCCAATTTTCCTTTTCAAATGAGTCTTAAATATATTTAAAGGAACTTAGTTAATTCTTTACTATTATAATATTTAAAAATTATAAATTATAAATTATAAATTATAAATAATAAATAATAATAGTATATTAGAATACACTTCCATCTTATTAAATATATATACTATATTATTTAATTACATTAGAAATATAGATAATGATATAATATATTATATATATAAACTTCTAAATATTATTTTTTGATATACTTTTCTAATAGATTTATAAAATAAATACTATAAAAAAATTTTTTTTTTTCAATAATTAAATATTAAAAATTAAAAATATTTTAATAATTAAATTTACTAAATCAATAAAATAAAACCACTAATAAAATTTTATTTCTATTATTGATAGTTTAATAATTTTTTTATAACTAATTGATACTAATAAAAAAAAAATGAAATAAAATAAAAAAAAAAAACTAGAAATATACTATAATATGTGATAATTGTTTTTTTCTTTGCATTATTATTCAACTAATCAAAAAATCAGTTTAAATTTTATAATAAAATAGAAAACAAAGAGAAAAAGAAAATATAAAATGAAAAAAAAAAAAAAAAAAAAAAAAAAAAATTTTTTTTTTTAATTATTCAAATTATTTTGTTTATTTATTTTTATTTTATAACTTTCTTGTATAATAATTATTTTATATTCAAAAAAATAAATAAAGTATTAAATGATTTATTTATTTATTTATTTATTTATTTTTAAAAATAAAGCTAATTAGATGGATAAATTGATATAATTAATTTTTTTCTGTATTTAATAAAACTAATTAAGAAGATGAATTGATGTAATTAATATTTTTTTTATAAATATTTATTTTATATATTTTAGGTTTGTTAATTTTTTTTTTTTTTTTTTTTTTTTTTTTTGTTTGTTTGTTGTTGTTGCCGTTGTATAATACTAATGGTATGAATTATATAATATTATATAAATAATATTATATATATATATATATTTAATAAATGATAATTATTATTAAGGATATACTAATTATACTAATTATTAAAAAATAAAAAAAAATTATTATCTGTTTGTAATATAATTTATTATCAAAATTCAGTATTATTTTGATTACTTTGAATAGAATTAAGAAAAAAAAAATTATTATTATTATTATTATTATTATTTTTGTTGTTGTTGTTGTTGTTGTTTTAATTTAATTCATTAATTATATTGTAATGTTAATGTTATTTCTATTCACAGGAAGTATACTTGTATAACTATTAGAATTAGAGGATGATGTTTCTGCAAAACTAAAGCCCATATCGGTATCTTTAAAGGTTCCTTCGTTTTCATTTTTTTCTTTTAACAACTCAAGAGGATTATTACAGAGTTCAATGGCATCAGGTTCAATATGATGAGAACACATTGGACAGGTTTGAGTTCTTTGTAATAAAGCTTTAAATTGTGTATATAATGCTGGGAATTTACAATTTGGACAATTCGTCCAGTTATCTAAAACCATATGTTGACCCTATTTATATATATATATATATATAAATATAAATATATATAAATGTATATATATATATTGTTATTAATTAAATATTATATATATATTTATACATAGATGAATTAAAATAAATATTTTTTATCATTTATTATTTATTGAAAAGACATATTATTAAATAATATTAAATAATTATTATTTTTTTTTTTTTATTATAAAATATACATACAGTAACAATACAGTATGGTATATGATTTTTGCATTCTACGCAATCTAATGTAGTTTCAAGTACTGGTGTACCACAGAATGGACAAGGTGATCTTGGTTCTTCTATTTCAGATTTATCTGGACGTCTTTTTTTTTTTTTTTTTTTTTTTTTTTTTTTTTTAATTATTATTATTATTGATTATAAATTATTAATTATAAATTATTAATTATAAATTATTAATTATAAATAATTATTATTAATTAATTTTATAATTTATAATTTAATATATATATATATGTTTATATATATATGCTTCCAATATTATCATTTACTGCAATACCTTATAACAGCTTCTATTTTTCTTCTATACTTTGTATCAAGTTTCTGTTTATATTCAGGTCTTATAAGAATAGTTGCATATTCAAATGATTGTTTTCTCAATCCAACTCTATGACATTCAACCACCGTTGAAGTTAAAATATGGGCAGCATCTAATGAAAATAACAACAACAGTAATAATAATAGTTATTTAATAAGAGGATAATAAATTTGAAAATTTAAAATTTAAATATCAATATATCAATAATAGAATAAAGGTAAAAAAAAAATCAATATATCAATATGAGAATAAAGGTAAAAATTAAATAAAATAGAAAAAAAAAAATAAAGTATATATATATGAATAAGATTATAAAAGTAAAAAAATAAAAAAAAAATTTTTTATCCCTTTTTATATATATATACTACATACGTGCTGGGAATTTACTAATATTATTTGAAACACGAATTAACATTCTTGCCGCCATCATATGCTCACCAAGTTTTAATAACAACTAAAAAAAAAAAAAAAAATTGTTTTATAATATATTTTAAAATATAATTCATAATATATTACATAAAAAAAATAAAAAAAAAAATAAAAAAAAAAAGAATTAGTAAAAATTTTTTTTCTTTTTCTTTTTTTTTTTTTTTTTTAATTAAATTAAAATATAGATGATATGAATATTATTTTTTTTTTTTGTATAGTAATTCCTGTGTATATATATTTACTTTAATCAATATATAACTATGAATAATCATTAACATCTTTTCAATTTCATTGGGTATTTTACTGTTTATTTTTGTTAACATTAAATATATTTCTAATAATATATCATGCGTTGCTCTGTAATTTCCTAAATTTTGTTCTTCGCGTGCTATTATAATTGCGGTTCTGGCTGCTTCTGAATATTTACCAATAGACATCCAAAGCTTAAAGAAATATTTTGTATCCTTTTTATTATTAATTATAATTATACATTATTATATTGTATACAATAATATATTAATATGTTAATATATATTATATAATTTATATAAAATTTTAATTATTAATTTTTTTTTATTGATTAGTTTAGTTTAGTTTAGTTTAGTTTTATTTTAACATTTATTAAATGATTTAAAATTTAAAAATAACTATAGTATAAATTATAAATTCATTCGCATTTTTTAAATTAAATAATAATGATTATAATATATATATATATATTTTCTTTATTTACTTTTCTTATTCCATCCGTTTCGCCCATCAAATAATCAATAAACATATGAATTAAGGTATCATTTTTTGCCAATCCAATGCATTCAATTGCCATATCATATGAATCACTGTCAGCGTTAGGTTGCATGAACATTTTTAATGCTTTTGTATAATCTCCACATTGGATATAATATTTACCAGCATATAAATATTGATTTTGATTTTCGAAATATGAAGCTATATTTAATACTATTATTATTATTATTATTATTTTATAAATTTTATATATATATTTATATTTATATATATATATATGTGTGTGTGTTTTTAGTAATTTAATTGAAAATTTAATTGTTATAAATTAATAACAAAAAAAAAAAAAAAAAAAAAAAAAAAAAAATAAGAAAAAAAAAATATTAATTCTTTATATATATTAAACATACACATATCTTGAGATGCATCCTCCTTTAATAATTTCGCTAAATGTTCCATTTCATTATGTTGCTATAATTAATATAAACGTTTTTTAATATATTTATATCATTTATTAAGATGTTATATATATATTTAAATGCTATAATATAAGAAATTATAATTGTAATATTAATATTATTTACTTGTGCTATTTCAAAAGCATCTTCTTTCATATCAGCTATTAAACAAAATTCAATAACAGATTTATAATGTATGTTTTGATTAAGAACATTATTTATAACATTTATGATTCAAATAGTAATATATGAATTATAAATATATTGTAAAATATAACTATAAAAAAAAAGGATATCATTAATCTTTTGAAAGAATTTTGATATGAGTCTTGCACTTTCTCTGGATCTTGTTTTTCGTACTATTTCTACTGCCTATTATTTAAAAGCAAAATAATAAAATAAAATAAAATAAAATAAAATAAAATAAAATAAAATAAAATAAAATAAAATAAAATAAAATAAAATAAAATAAAATAAAATAAAATAAAATAAAATAAAATAAAATAAAATAAAATAAAATAAAATAAAATAAAATAAAATAAAATAAAATAAAATAAAATAAAATAAAATAAAATAAAATAAAATAAAATAAAATAAAATAAAATAAAATAAAATAAAATAAATAAACAAATAAATAAACAAGTAAATAAATAAATAAGTAAATAAATAAATAAATATTAATATTGACATTAATATTAATACTAATAATGAAAAATAAAAGTTTTAATTTTATTTATTTTTATTAAACTCCTAAAATTTTAAAGATAATTTTACCTTGTCAATATTTGAAGAATGTTCAAGAATCAATCTAACAACATTTTCATAATCTTGTGCTTTTTCATAGGCTTCTATTGCTTCTGTATATTCACCTTCAGCTAAATATTTTTTTTATTTAATTTTAATTAATTAATTAATTAATTAATTAATTATTTATTTATTTATTTATTTATTTATTTATTTATTTATTTATTTATTTATTTATTTTTAATAATTATAGGAATTTTTGATATATCATATTAATAATAAAAGGAATAATTAAAAAAAAAAAAAAAAAAAAAAAAAAAAAAAAAAAAAAAAAAACTATTTTATTATTACTTTCATTAAATTATTAATTTATAATTATTTTTTATTTTACCTTCTTTTATTTTAGCGTATTGTAAGAAAATCTTTGGTGATGTAATATGTGGTAAGATAGAAGCAACATTTGAATATTTTTTAGCTTTTAAGAAAATTATAGCAGCTTTTTCATATTTTTCAGATCGTTCGTAAAGTAAACCTGCTTCATTGTATTGTTTTAAGTTTTCTAAAATTCCTGCACATTCTTGAAGAAGTTCTTTATTTTGAATACTTCGTAACATTTTCATTCCTTTGGAAATTTCACCATTCTGTAAAGTGGTTCTTATCAGTCCAGCATTACATAAAGTGATATGCTTACTTTTTTCCTCATCAGTCATATTTATATAATTAACAAATGTTAATGCTTTATTATACATTGATAACGCTTGATAATAATCACCTGGAGTTTTTCATATTTAATACAATATAATAAATTTTTTAACATTTATAATATTAATAATAAATAAAAAAAAATAAAGCAATAAATAAAAAAGTTATGATATATACAAAAAAAAAAAAAAAAAAGCAATAAAAAAAATATCATGATATATACAAAAAAAAAGCAATAAAAAAAATATTATGATATATACAACAAAAAAAAAAAAAAAAAAAAAAAAAGCTCTAATAAACTACACAAATATATATATATATACTTTAAATAAGAAATAAATAGTAATCATAGGAAAAAAATTTTACCATTAAATTCTAATTCAAGAGCATACTCCTTAGCAATAATTGAAACTTCATTTTGAGCAAAAGTAGAAGCTAAACTTAATGCTTGATCCCATTGTCTTAATCCACGTCTAAGATTTAAGGCTGCAATTCCATCTGAATTTCTTAAAAAAAATTCCTTAAAATTAAAAAAAAATATATATATAAATAAATTAATAAAACAATAAATAAATAAACTAACAAATAAATAAATAAATAAATATCAACATATATAAATTATATATAATATATATGAAATTTATAATTATTTTATATAAAAAAACTACATCTATTTAATTTCATTTATTTTGTAATTAATATTAATATTAATATTTATATTATTATTATTACTATTATTATTATTATTGTTGTTGTTGTTGTTATTATTATTATTATTATTATTATTATTATTATTATTATTATTATTATTATTATTATAAATATTTACTTGAGCATTATCATATTCTCCCAAAAGCATTGATATCTGTCCACAAAGAGAATTTTTATCTTCAACTCCTTCTATTTTATTCAAGAAAATAACTTTGTCAGCATCCCCAACTAATCTATGTATTTAATATGGAATATCATGAAAAAAAAAAAAAAAGTTAAAGAAAATAAAATATATAAAAAAACATTTAATATATTATAACCCTATTTCTTTCTTTCTTTCCTTTTTTTATTATATTTGTTTATATATTTATTATATTTATTAAAAGGATATAAATTCTTTTTGCTGTTCTTATATCAAGATTAATTAAAGCTTTTTCTGCAAGATTTCTCCATGATTCAATATCTTTATTAAAATCAAATACTTTCCATAATTCTATAAATCATAAATGTATTCAATATATATACAAAAAATTTAAAAAATATATAATTATTAACGAACAATACACATTACTCAAATATCAAATAATACATATTTTTTATTTATATAAAATATTTTTACCATCAAATCTTCCTAAAGAGTATAATAGTTGTAATATTTTACTAATATTTTTCTCTTTTCCAATACTTTCTTCCTTAATATCTAAATGTGTTGATAATTGTGTCATACAAATTTTACCATTATGAGTCTTTTTTTTTTTATTTAAAAAAAAAAAAAATAAAATAAATATTTAAAAATAAAATTATTTAAATAAATAATGATTTTAATGATTTTAATAATATGAATATAAATAAAAAAAAATTAATTGCTTATATATATATATTGATATTGATAGATTCATTATTTTAGTTATATTATTATAATTACCTGACTAGAGACTACACCGGCATTTAATAATATTGGTCTTAATCCATAAGAAAGTTTAGTAGTACCCATAATTGTACATTGAGATCCTTTAATATGAGATTCTGTAAAAATGTAAGTTGTTAAATTTTCATTGTCGTAAGATACAAATGTACAACTATTTTTACATTCAACATCCCATAAAATTCCTATGGTTTGTGCTTAATTATACATATATTTTATATTGTTATTAATTTATTAATATATATATATATATATACATAATAAAATATAATATAAAATAATAAAAAATATTAATATTAAAATAAATTATATATAATTATAATATTCAATTTATTATTATTATTTATTAGAAATTGTATTATAAATTAATACAATGACATAATTTCTTATGATATTTTACTTGATATTCCTGGAATTTGTATAATTGTATTATTTACTGGATTACATATATATCCATCATTTAAATCATCAATAAATATAAATTTAATACCACCTTTAAATTGTGGGTATAATTCTTTAATTCCGGTCTATATTTTATTTGATTTCCAATAAATAATTATTTATATAATGAGTTACATATTTTATAATTATATTATTATTATTATTATTATTATTATTATTATTATTATTATTATTATTATTATTATTATTATTATTATTATTATTATTATTATTATTATTATTATTATTATTATTATTATTATTATTATTATTATTATTATTATTATTATTATTATTATTATTTTTAATAAAAATTAAATATATATGTATATATAATATAAATTCGGAAAATGACTATGAAAAACGATTAAGAAAATAGTTAAAATAAAAATTACTTTATGTTTGATAGTATTCACAAGATTCCAATTTTCTATATCATAATGATAAATTACACCAGTATTTGTTCCAAATATACAAAAATTTGGAGTTAATGCTGCACACATAATTAAAAAGGTATCGGTATTGTTTGGAAATAGCTTTTGAACTTTATCTATACATTTATTTAGATATATTATGTAAAATCAATTAATATTTATAATAATGATATTGAATTATATATATATATATATTATTATTAAATTTTTATCATTATATAATAAAATAAAACAATAAATGTTATATATGATTATAAGTAGTGTTATATATATTATATATATATATATATATAATTATGAATTCTTTATATTTATATATTATTTCATAAACTTACTTGATTTTGATTTTGAATTATCTATGTTATGTATTTGTAATTTTCCATTAGTTAAAAGACCTGCTGCTAAAGTTCTGTTGAGTAATAAACGTTTAATTGGGGCTAAATATTCCTTTTAAATTAGAAAGAAACAGAAAAAAAAGTTTTTTTTTTAAACAAATAAATAAAATCAATTAAATATAGGTTATAATTTTATTATTAATACTATTATAAATATAAAATTTAGTATTTACATATTGAATATAATCATTTTCTTCATTATTTGGTTCTTCATTATCATTTCTATTATTTTTTTTTATTAATGGATAAAACAATACTTGATTATTTACACCAACTGCAAGCTAATTATTTTCAATTTTATAATCATTTATACAAAAATCAAATCAAAATTTATAAATATATTACATATTAAATGTATATATTAATTAAATTAAATACAATAATATTTTTAGTTTTTTAAATATTTGAAGAAAGAAAGAAAAAAAAAATAGATAATAACAATTAGTAAAAATAAAATAAAACCATTTAATTTATATTTATTTATATATATATATATTAATTAATAATAGAGCAATCAATAAATATATTATTTATATTTACATGTCTTTCTCCAACAACTAAAATACTTGGTTCAATATCTACTTTAATTTTTATTGATGGTGGTATCTGATCATTTGCAGCCATGGTAGTTTTTGATTGATCAATTAAAGTTACTTCTTGTAATGAGGTTAAATAAGCCTTTATGTTAAAAAAAAGGAATAAAAATATTGTAGATGTATATATGTAATTTTGAATAAAAATTATTATTTTATGATATTATAAATAAATATTAATAATTAGAAAAATATTAATACTATATATATTAATAATATATTTGAGATATTAATTATTAAATACAATTAACTTACCAACGTTGTACCATAAGTACTTCCTAAAAATGGAAGCTTATAAAGGTATACATATGCATTTCCACTTTTTTTTTTTTTAATTTTTATAATATGTATTTGATATTATTTAACATAAAAAAAAAGAGATAATATATATATTTTTTTATTTTTTTTTTTAAAATAATACATTTAGATATAATTTTATTATAATATTTATTAGATATAAACAGATATATAAAAGTATATTTAAATTTTTATCTATATTTACTGTTTAGTAGTTACAGCTAAAAATTGACCGTCCTCTGACCATTCTAATGAATATAATTTTCCTGTGTCATCATCCACTGTTATAGTTTCACAAGTTTCCTTTAAATCACTTAATTCATATATTTTAATCATATCATCACCACATGTTGCTACTTTATTAATTGAATAATTAACAATTAAATTACTTAGGTAATCATTATGTGATTTTTGATGATATAATTCTTGTCCAATATAATTTGGATCTTTTTAAGAACAAAAGATTATATTAAAAAATGATATTAAATAAAAAATGTCAATTTATATATATATATTGATATATATTAAGCGTTCAATAATATTAGTTATAATCATTAGAATTATTATATGAGTAATAAATATATATATATAAATAATATTATAAATTTTTTTAATTATTAATATATTATATAATAACAATATATAATAATTATTTATATATGAAACAAGCAGTGACAATTAATAATAATAATAATAATAATAATAATAATAATAATAATAATAATAATAATAATATAATAATAATAATACATAAATAAATAAATAAATATATATATATATATATATATATATAAACTAATATCAAATTTAAATTACCAGTTGACATAACGATAAAATTTCCATTTGAAAAACCAAAAAAAATATGATTTTCATTAAACCATTCATATGCAACAATATTTCCGTACTCTTCTTGAAAAACTAATTCCAAAGGATCTTCTGGATTATCCATATTATGAATATAGAAATAACGATGATTTAAAACCATTGATAAAACTTGATTTTTATTTTCTGGATTATTTTGATCCACCATTGAGGCAAACTATATATATATATATATATATATTATTATTATTATTATTATTATTATTATAATTAATATCATTTACAAATTTTTTTTTTTTTTTTTTTTTTTTTTTTTGCATTTATTTCAATAAATGACATATATTGCTAAATATATTTATTTTTATATTGTTTTGTCATTTTGATATAATATTATTATATTATTGTAATATAATTGTTTATAATTAAAAACTTCAACTAACTTTCATTAATGATGGTTTTCCTTTTAATGTTCTTTCATATAGTGTTGTTCCTTTTAAATCGCTGATAGAAAACTTATAATTCATATAATAGAATGTAAAAAAAAAAAAAAAAAAAAAATAATAATAATAATATCCATTGTTATTTTTATATTCTTTAAAAATATGATTTAATTATTATAATTATTTCTTCTTTATTTTTTTTTTCTTCTTTTTATTTTATTATAATGTATTTACACTGTTATCTTCTGCTCCACATGCTATAATATTATCATCTTGCCAACATCCACATATAATAGATTTTGTATGTTTACCTAATATTGGAACTTTTTTTGATGCTTTTCTATCATAAATAAATAAATTTCCCTTTTTCGTACCAACAGCAAGCTGTGTATGATATTTAAAGAGTTATGAATTATAAACATTCATATTATTTTTTACATTATTAAAATTATTATTAAAATTTTTTTTCAATTATCAATATTGTTATTATTGTTATTGTTATGGGTTTTTTGATTTTTATATATATATATATATATATTTTTTTTTTTTTTTTTTTTTAATTTTTAATAATGAATAAATGATAAATAATATATAAGCAGGATAATATAAGAATATCAAATATTATATTTAATTCATAATTCATAAATATATATATTAAAATATTTAATTGTTTAGAAATATGTAATTTGTTTAAATTAAAATTATTGATAATGAATGATTTTAATTTCTCTCTATATGTAATATTACTCTTTTTCCTTTTTTCGACCACTGACAAAATGATAAATCATTCCAGGTTGTATCAAGTTGAATATAAATTTTTTTATTATTAGCATCCCATAATGTAATAACACCTGTTACTTGATCTGTTATAGCTAATAATTCACCATCTGGACTCCAATCCAAACCCGTACATTTTCTTTATATATTTATTTATAAATTGTTGGAATTATTGTATATTTTAACACCACATATTAAATTAAAACAATTTTTTTTTATAGTGTATTTAATATTTTATGTTATTTAATATTATATAACATAAAAAAATTTTATTAATATCATATTTAAAGAGTATATAAAGTATGAGATATGTTAAAAATATTGCTATATTATAATATATTTTACCCTTCCAAAACAATTTTATCAACCATTTCACCACTTTTATTATATATTAGAACAGAGTTATTTTTACTATTTTATATTAAATAATAATAAAATAAAAATATAAATATAAAAAAAATTAATAATAACAAAAATAATAACAACAATAATAATAATAATATAATAATATATATATATATATAAAGAGAGTGAGTATGAGTATATAGTGACTATATATAATAGAAACTAATTTTTTTTTTTTTTTTTTAATTTGATAATTCATATTTTAAATGTGTATTACCCATTAATGGCAATATATTGTCCTTCTCTTTTTTGCCATTTTACTTTACATTTTCCAGCACCAATAGTGCTAGAATCAATAGAAAATACTTTCTATTAATTTATTTAAAAATTATGTATAAATAATATAATATGTGATATAATAAAAATTAATGAAACAATAATTATGAATTTTTTTTTTTTTTTACATTATCTATTATTTAAAGTATACCTTCATAATTTTAAATCTTTATTTTTCTTTCACCACTTTTTCAAATGAATAATATATATATGGATATAGATAATATTATCCTTCTAAAAGCATTTACAACTAATAATAAAAAAAAAATACTTTTTTTTTCTATTATTATTTGTCTAAAAATTAGATTATTATTAATTTTAATATTATTATATAATTATTTATTAAGATTATATTATGATTTAATATAATTTTAATATGATTTTATTATTTATTATTAATTATTCATAATAACTTTATTTAATAATAAATATTAAATATATTTATTACAAACATAAATTTTTTTTTTCTCTCTATTCTCTTTTAACTTTTTAAATGTTTGAATAAATTAAAAATAATCAAACTTTCAAAAACAAAATTTATTAATTAAAAAAAATTATATATAAAAATAATCAAACTTTCAAAAACAAAATTTATTAATTAAAAAAAATTAAATATATATTGAAAAAAAAGCAAACAAAAAAATTTATGAAACAAAAAAAAAAAAAAAAAAAAAAAAAAAAAAAAAAAACTATAATTAAAAATTAAACAAGGTTCATATTAATGTTAATTTAATAATAATAATAGAAGAAGAAAAAAAAAAAAAAAAAAAGTTACTGAGTTTTAAAAATTAATTTAATAATTCTAATAAAATATTATTGATCAAAAAAAAAAATTATATTCGTTCTTTTTTTTTTAATTTCATCATTATTATTTGTGGATATAAATTAATTAAATTTTAATTTTTTTTTTTTTTATTTCTATTTTTTATTTTTATTTTTTTGTTTTGTTTTGGAAACATTATTAAAATTATTTTAAATAAATTTTCAAAATTAAATATAAATTACTAATTAAAAAAAATTAAAATTATTAGATATAAAATTTTAGAATAAAATATATAATAAATTGATAGTACAAAATTTTTTATATTTCAATAATTGTATGAATATAAAATGATAAATTTATGTAATTTTAACATAAAATAATAAATTATAATAATTTAATAAAGAAAATAAATAAATAAAAAAAAAAAAAAAAAAAAGAAAATCCTTATTAATTTAAAATGGGAATATTTAATAATAAATAATATTAATATTTAATATATTTTATTTTAATTATAATTCTGATCTCTTAAAGTTCTCATTAATAGTTGGGTTGAATCATCATATATATAGTCCTCATTTTCAATATCTGAAAATTCATCCTTATCATTTTCATTTTTAATTAATAATACAAACCAAGCAGCTCTATATTTTATTACTTTTGTTCCAAATTTATAGCAGAGAACAGCTTCTGTTGCTACAATAAAAAAATGAATTACACCTATTGCCACATCAGATGGTAATCTCAAACAATCAGGTATTATATATTGACCTGCACTATAAAATAAAGCACAAATAACGTGATAAATTGAAAACAGAATGCATCCAGTAATAGCTGGTATCTAATTTATTATGTATATATTGGGAGGCATCATAAAAAAAAAATATATATATATATATAAAATATATATATATATATAAAATATATTATTTATTAATATACAATTAAATATATATTTATATATATTTCTTTAAAAAAAAAATTCAATTATTTATATGTTGCATAAAGAATATATTAATCTAAATAAGTTATTTCTTTTATTTTTCATGTTATTATATCCATTTAAAATAAATTATGTATAAAATTAAAAATGAAACATACATCTTCTTTTAAGTTTCCCATATAACCAAAGTAAATTCTGAATGGTTCTGATAAAACTACTGTAAAAAAGAAGAATATAGAAAGAAATGCATAAAATCCGTTTAAATAGAAATTTTTGAACTGACGTATTATAAAAATATTTATTAATATAATTTTACGAATTAATATATATATATATACGTTAAAAAATAAATATTTCTCTTTTATTATAATTAAAATTTAAAATAATAGTAATAGTTATAATTATTATTATGATAATAATAATAGTAATAATAATGGTTGTAATAATAATAATAATAAAATGATAAAAAAATTTAAAAACCTTGAAAAAAGTAGAATATCCCAAGCCAACTAATAATACAATATAAAAACAAATACTTAAATATAAACAAACTTGTAATGAAACACTTGATAATATTTCCAAACCTATATTATATTTATTTATACGTTAGCATTTTTAAGATTATATATATATATATATATAAATATTTTATATAATAAAATATTTATTGATATACCAAAATCACGTAAAGGTGCTTTTGGTTTTTTATAATTTGATTTTTCATTTTCTTCATTTTTAGGAAAAACTATATTGACAGCTTTTTGTAAAAGCTTTTCAGCCATGACATGTGTTTCTGGTACATTTCTTTCATCATAATCATCGTTATTCATATCATATCGATTATGATTATCAAATATATGAGCTGCATACTCATATCCATAGCCATTATTAATCATTTTTAAAAAAATTGAAAGAAATATAAAATGATAATAATAATAATATGTATTTAACAGAATTAAAAAGAGTTAATAAATATCTTAAGAATACTTCTAATTATTTTAATTCTCTTATATCTTATAACAATAATTTTTTATTTCTATATTATTCAAACTTTTTTTTTATTTTTTTAATGTGTATAATATGTATACAATTAATAATATTAAAATTTTTTTATAATTTAAACTCCGTTTTTAAAAAAAATATATATATATATTAATGTTACACTAAATTTTCAAATAAAAAATAGGAATAACTACATAGAAAAATTTTTTTGCAAATGAACATTAAATAACATTATGTTGGAATATGTTAAATTAATTATAGGTGTAAAGAGAAAAGTTAGTTTTAGGGGAGAATAATATTTATTATTTAATATATATTAAAACTGAATTATTTAGATAGCTTTATATAAAAGAAATTATCAAGTATGTTACAATTTTATGAAATTTATATATTTAAAATAATTTGAAATAAGAGAAAATTTAGTATTAGAAAATTTAAATATAAATAATAATTATCAAACTTTTAGATACATATATTCAATGACATATCTTTTTGAATAATTAGGTTTGAGGGAGTGAATATTCATATAAACATTAATCATATACACTACGTAATATTAACATACAAGCCACATATGATGTTTATATAAATTACAGGTAAACCATATTATTAAACAAGGAATATCTCTATCAAAAAATTTATTAATTAAGTTTGACATAATTATAAATCATAAATTCTTGACTCTTAACATATTATAAATTAAAAGACTCTATACCAAAATCAAATTTTGGTTTGTTTGGTTTAATTTGTTCAAACGTTTTAAAAAATTTTTTTTTTTTTTATTTTTTATATAAATTTATTCGTTCATTACGCTACTAAATATGACAATTCGTTAATTTATTTTCTTATAAATTAATTTTAAATTTTTATTTTGATTATACATATTTACATTATTTAATATTTAAAATTTATAATAATAATAATAATAGAAATATGATAAAAATTAATTAAAACAAATAATAAATAAATAAATAATAATGATAAAGATATAAAATGCCTATAATATATATCCATATAATATATATATTTTAATAAAATATATTTCAATAGAAATAAATAATAAATATATATATTTACAATTTTATTAGATAAAAGAAAAAGTTAATAAAAAGATAAAAGTAAAATAATATATTCTAATATATATTTTATATTATCTAATAATGATAAAATCATCAAGTCTAATAATTATAATTATTATATAATTAATTTTTATAATATATGTATGAATTACTATAAATTATTTAATAATAAATTTTTAATTTTATTATTATTATTATTGTTATTATTATTATTATATTATATATTATATTTTCTAATTTTTATTATTATCTGGGATTGTTTGTAAAGTTATCATTCTTTTCTTTTTTTTTTTTTTTTTTTTTTTTTTTTTTTTTTAATTTATTTATTTATTGAATGAAGGATTGATTGCTTGCTTGATTGACTGACTTATAATATTCATTTAATTGATTATATAATTAAATAATTTATATTTTTTTTTAGTTATTACTTTTTTATTTTTTATTTTTTATTTTTATTTTTATTTTTTTTTTAAAAAAAAAAAAATATAAAAATTCTATAAATACTTTTAAATTATTTAAAATTTATTAGATTTATCTTTTATAATTATTATTATTTATTTATTTTTAAAAGTATCCAAAACCAGTATTTAAATTTTTCTTTAAGAATGAAGATTCATCAAATGTTTCTGAATAAAACTCTGTATAACTACTGTCATAATTAATTGAATCTTTAGTATCATTTTGGTGAGTAGGTATATTAACCTGATCTATTTCTGGTTCAATAATATTATTTTTATGATTAAAAAATGAATTTATTTTTTGTTTTTGATGAGAAAAGAATTTTTCAACATTATTATTTAATCGTGTTTTTAAATTCTTTTTGTTCTTTGTTACTTCTACTTCCTTTCCTCCTCCTTCTCCTTCTTCTTCTTCTTCTTCATTTCTATCTTTTATATCTTTATTATCAATATCATTTACACTTAAAGAATTAATAGATGCAGCTGTTGGACTACTACATGATATAATTTCTTCATTTTCTTGATCTAATTTACTTTCAAATTCGTTTACATTATCCTTTTCTTTCTCACTTATAATAATATTATTATTACAAGGATTGTTAACTTTTTCATTATTAATACGTTGATCATTCCTACTACTATTATCTATTTTTAACTTTTTATATTTTTCATTATTTGAGACTTTTTCTAAATATTCTAAATAAGCTAAATCATCTTCATTTTCCATTGGGTCTATAAGCGAACCTGTGGAAGAACTACCACTATCATTATTTGTTTTTAAAAGAGTCGACGGTAATACAGGTGAATCTGGTAATTCTTTTAAATATTTATAATATTCAGTATTTGTTTCTGAAACTAATGGAATTTGTAATTCTTTGCCATTTTGATTCATTGATAATGAATGAGAAGTTTCGGTTTTATTAATTTCCATTTTATTTTGTAATTTATTAATAGATACTTCATCAATCTCTTCTACAATGTCATTTTCAGCTGTCACTGACGGTACATTTAAGATATCACTCTTAAATGTACTACTCTTTCTATGACTATCATCAAACATATAATGACTATCAGCTAAATCGTCTTCATATAAAAATGAGCCAGAACTGTTCTTTTTTAATTTCATAAAACAAGATACATCACTTGTATCGTTAGTATTAGTAATAGAATTATCTAATATTAAGGATTCATATTCAAATGGATTAACAACATCACTAATGGTACTAGTATTAAATAATGTATTCATTTTCTTAATTTCTTGTGTGATGTTTAATTCATTACTTCTATTGATATTTGCAGAAGAGCTATCTGTTGAAATATACATAGGATAATTAATGCTTGTACTTGTCTTATTACACTGAGATTCACTTTCCATTGAAAAACTTTCTTTAAATTGATCTAAATCTAAAGAATATTGTTTCGAAAAGTTTTGTTGAATACTTTTCAATATAACATCATTAATATCCTCAATATTCCTCATTACATCGTCAGAATCCTCATTTTGAATATTTTCTTCTTTTTCTAATTCCTTTAAAAATATATCATTAAGATGAAGATTTTCTATATCATTCTTAATTTCATTTAATTCTATTTCTTCCTCATAATTAATATCATTAGTATTATTATCTAAAGTTTTATTAATTATATTTATAACATCATTAGTTGTTAAAGGAATTTCATTTTCATTTTCAACATCACTATTTAAATTTTTTTCTAAATCAATACTGGATTTAAAATTGTTATGCTTTTTGCTATTTGGCTCTGGATCAAACATTATAAATGCCATTTCAATAGAAATAATTTCTTTTATAAATTCTTGTAATAAAATATATGAAAATAAAAATTTATTTTCTTCAATTGATATATTTAATAGTTTAGTATAATCCTTATATGAATTATTATAGAATGATTTATTCAAAATATTTTCATAAGATTTATCAAAATATATTTCTTGTTTGATATACTTTAATTTTTTAGAAAAGTCATTAATTTCTAATGAAACTTGTTCAGCATAATCTGAAAGCTATATTTAAAATATTATTGTTATTGTTGTTGTTAGTAGTGGTAGTAGTAATAATTATTTTATATATTAATGGTTTTTGTTATTGATAATAATAACAATATAAAAAAGTTAAAAAAGTAAAAAAAAAATAAATAAATAAATATTCATATTTTCATATTTAATGTATTTATATATATATATATATAAATTACCTTCTTCAAAATTTGAAGGAATAAAGAGTTAGTATGATCTTCATTTTTAAACAATTTAATATGAAATTCGTCATTAATAAGATAAAAAAGGCAACTAATACAACCAGTTAATAAAACGTTATGTTCATAATCATAACTAAAGAAATGTTCTAAACAACGTATTAATTCCTTACAGAAATTTATATCTGTTTCAGAAGAAAGTAACATGAATTTATCAACTTCATTTTCATTTCTATTTTCAGTTATTTCATTCCATGTCATCATAATTTTGGTACATTTTTGAATACGTTCATAAGATTCTTTTACATATACATTTGTTGGACAAATTATATAGTCATCATCATTACTTTTTATTTTTAACTCTTCTTCCTTTTCAATTAAATCAAATTCATCATTAGAACTAGTATTACTACTAATATTATTTTGAGAATCAGATCTTTCACTAGAAGAAGTAGGCGAAATAACTATTATTGATTCATTTCCTACTAAGGTTTCTTGACTAAATGAATCTTCATTTTTTTGAATCATACTACTTGTATGACTATTACAATTATCATCTGTGTGCTCTTTTAAAGGTATATGTGAATTTGATACAATTTGATTATTATTTATATCATGGGTTAAAAAATAATTGTTTTCTACACCATTTAAAAACAAATCAAATTCATTTTTGGTATCTAGAACACCTTTGGGAATTAATTGTATTAAACTATCATTCAAATTAAAATTTTAAAAATAATAATTAAAATTATTAAATTTTTGTTTTTATAAAAATATGTTGATTAATAAAATTTATTATTATTATTATTATTATTATTATTATTATTATTATTATTATTATTATTATTATTATTATTATTATTATTATTATTATTATTATTATTATTATTATTATTATTATTATTATTATTATTATTATTATTATTATTATTATTATTATTATTATTATTATTATTATTATTATTATTATTATTATTAGTAATAGTAGTAGTAGTAGTAGTAGTAGTAGTAATATTAGTATTATTTTTAGTATTATTATTATTATAATTATTATTGCTATTGTTATTGCTATTTTTTATTTATTATACATTATTTATTATTTATTATTTATTATTTATTATTTATTATTAATTATTTGTTATTTACTATTTATTATTTATTTATTAATTATTATTTATTATTTATTATTCATTATTCATATATACTTACTTTAAAATAATATTATAGAAAAAGATATTACATTTTTTAATATTTTCATCATAAAATTCACTTGGTGAATCATCATTATTATCTTTTGATTGATTTTTCTTATATTTTTTATAAATATCTTTATTATCAAGAATAAAATTGGATATAAGATATCTGTAGATGTGATAATCATATCCAGACATCATATTATATATTAATTTTAAGGTTTCAAAAGAGAGCTATTAATAATAATATATTAATTATAAATAAATATAAAGCATAAAAATGTTATTTGGAAAATAATTAATATATCTATTAAATATTTATTCTATATAACTTATCAATTTAATCAAATAAATAAATATTATATATACAATTTTATCTTCAGTTTGACTGATTCTTTTTAAAACTAATTTTTGGTTTTTCCATAATATTAAGAATAATAATTCTTTTAATTTTGGAATATTTGATTTACAGAATAGTTCATTAATACAAATTGTTGAATTTAAACTAAACCTTAAATTAAAAGAAATATATATATATATATATATATATATATATTAATATATATTATTATTCATGAAGTACTATATTCATTAATAATTTAAAAATATTATAATTTTTTAAAGTATATAAAAATATTATTTTAATTCTTACTCTTCATTTTGAAAATCTAATAAAATGAAAGAATTAATTACATATTGTTCAAATTTTTCAAGATATTTCCAAAATATACACTATCAACAATATTTATTAATAAAATAATTTTATTAATAAATACATTTTATATTTATTTATTATATCTATTTTATTTCTATTATATTTATAAAATAAAATAAAATAAAAAAAAATACTAAAAAAATTCTAAAAAAAAAAAAATAAAATAAAATAAAATACAATTAAATAAATTAAAATAAATTAAATAAATTAAATAAATTATATTAAATTAAATAAATAAATAAATAAATTTTGCATAATTACTTTTGGTGAACGTTCCAATATAATATTAATAAATGTCCAATAGGAAAGTAAACGTTCATTATATTCATTATTATTATATGAATAAATTGTTTTTAAAATAGGGTATTTTGCCTTGATAGTTGAAATATAAGATTTTAATACATGTTTACTATGTTTTGGATGAAAACTAATATTTTGTTGATACATGTAAATATTCATGATGTTATGTAAGTCTATATCTTTATTATCAGTTGTGGGTATGTTTACAATAGTAGCTGCATATAACAATGCAAATTGTTCATTCTTATTATTAATATATCAAATTTAATTAAAAGAATTATATAATTTTATTAATAATAAAAAAGAATAAGTGAATAATTAATATATAGAAAAGATAATTAAATTTTAAATTATTAATAATAAAAAAAAAAAAAAAAAAAAAAATTACAATAGTTTCAAATAAAGTTGACTTATTCAAAACATATAAAAGAATTTCTTCTTCAGTACTGTTAACATTATGAGAGTCAACAATATCAGAAAATTCTAATAAACTCATATCATTACGTTTATTTGTTTTATATATATCATTAAAACTTTCATGAAATTGATTTGTAGCTAAATGTATAGATTCTAATTTACTTAATAAATCAATTCCTAATAAAACTGTTTGATCATATAATGAGAAAGATTTTACATTATCAGAAAAGAGGTTGAATAAAACATCAAATATAAGAAATTGAGAAGAAACATTTGTTGATAATAAGAATTTGCAATTACTACTTGACCCTGATTCATTAAATATTTTTTTATTATTATAAAAGAATGAAATATAGGCTGGATTATTGTTGAGTTGAACAAAAATTGTTTTTATAAGCTTTATTAATGCAATTTTAATGTCATCATAAGAATTATGTGAATTTCTTGAAGAATATGATAATTGTTTTGGAAAATTCAAAGAAAGTAATAATAAATTATGAAATGATGTTCTAAAATTCAATTCTGGAAATAGGTTTAAAAAAATTGTTTCACATGAAAGTATTTGTTCAAATAATTTTAAAACTTCTAAATTCATTCCAATAGGTACCTTTTATTATTATTATTATTATTATTATTATTATTATTATTATTATTATTATTATTATTATTATTATTATTATTATTATTATTATTATTATTATTATTATTATTATTATTATTATTATAATGATTATTATTTTTAAAATATATATATGTATATATATATATATAAATTAATATTATTAATTATTATTAATTAATAGAACATATATATTATTAAATGAGTATGTTAATTTATGTATCTAAATAGTCAATATAATTATAATATTTTATATTATAAATTAATTATTTTTACATTTTTTGTTGCATAATCAACTAATTTTACAGCAATTTGTTTTTCAATAAAATATTCCAAACAACCATCTGGGTTATATGATTTAATTATGCTTTCATTACTGGGAGATTCAGACTCTGTTATAATACATTTACCTTTAAAAAAAATATATCAATTATGTATATATATTAATTCAAATATTAAAATATTAAGGATATTTATCTTTTAAATGTAAAATATAATACAACTATTAATATACCTAATTGTTTTAGACTATTCAAAAATTTTATAAATTATAACATTGATTTTTATATAAATTTTAATTAATATTGTATATACATTTATTTACAATACACATAATATTATATAAAAAAAATTTTATAATTAATGTACAATATATATTAAATATCATCATATATTATGAATTTTTATTCTATATTTATATATAAATTTACCATAGTATTAAACCTGTTTGAGATATTGGTTTTGAATTATTTAAAAATCCTTTATAATAATAAACTTGAATTTGTTGCCAATTCTCAATAAAAATGCTTTTATTTGTCTTTTCTTTTTTCTATATAGATATAAGGAAAGTATGTATATATAATATTAATATGATTACTTTTTATTTTCATTTAATATATCTTATATTATATATATATTTATATATACTTTAGAATGAGTTAATTTTTTCCAAACATCCCATTTATTCGAACTTTTAGTCTTTTTGTCATTATTTATCATTTTGAATTTTTCACTTTTCCAAAAAAAAAAATAAAAAATATTTATTAAAAAAATTTATTTATTCTTTCTTTATTTTAGTTATTTTATTAGTATTATAATTACTAAAGAGAGAAGTATAAAAAAATATTTTCTCTCTATCCCAATTATAAAAAATAAATTATCATATATGTCAATGTTTATTTAAACATTAATAAAATTAAATATATTTTAAATATTATTTTTTTTGATATTATATACTTTATTTATTAAATTTTAAATTCTTTTCTTTATTTTCTTTTTTTTTTTTTGGTCAAAATAAAAAATTTTATTATTATTATTTGTTTTAAATTATTATTAATTTAAATAAAGTTTATATTTTTTTTCCTTTGAAAATAAAAATAAAAATAAAAATAAATATTAATTGCTTTAAAGGTATATATTTGTCTTATTGTTTTTAGTTTTATAATTAATAAATTAATGTTATTAAAAATATTGTTAGTACTTCTTCAATATATAGTTTTCGATATTATATTTTATTGTTCATAAAATAATACTGTTTTTCTATTTAAGAAATAAAATTTTTCAAATATTTTTATTTCATACATAATAAACAAAAGAAAAAAAATGAAATATTGCGTTATGAGCAGCAAGAGATAAAGTTTACTACTAATATTAATATCAACAACACAACAAAAAACATAAATAAACTTTTTAATTATATTATTAAAAACTTTAATATTAATATTGAATAAAAAAAAAAAAAAAAAAAAAAAAAAAAAAAAAAAAAAAAACTTTATTTATATTCAAAAAAAAATAATAATAATAAATAAATAAAATATTAAAAAAAAAAAAAAAAAAAAAAAAATTAAAAATTGGAAGAACATTTATAAAATATTTATTATTTTTATTAAATTATATTTTATGTTTATATTAATAATTTTTTTATAATATGTTTAATACATTTTAAAAAAAATATATATATATTCTAATTAAATGAATTCTTTTCCCTCATATTTCGTTATTAATTTATGATATGAAAAAAATCCTCTGTAATATCATAAAACTATTACTATTTATTATTATTATTATTATTACTACTATTATTATAATAACTATATTTAAAAAAATAATGAAATAAAACGTCTTTATAAACTTTATTTATTAATTAAATAGATTTAAAATTTTGTTAAATAAAAACTAATAATAAAATACAGTAATTTTTTGTTGTTATTTTTTAGGTTTTCATGCATAATACAAAAAAACAAAAAAGATGTTACATAAATCAAAAAATAATAATAATAATAATAATAATAATAATAATGAATATTATTATTGATGATTTATGAATATCAATAAAATACTTTATACAATCCTCATGAAGTAAAAAAAAAAAAAAAAAAAAAAAAAAAAAAAAAAAAAAAAAAAAACGAAAAGTTTTTAAAGTTTTTAAAGATTTCTTAAATTTTTCAATATTCAATCCACAATATAATATAATATATATTACATTATATACATTTTAATTTATACTTATTTAATGTATAAAAGTATTTAAAAAAAAAAAAAAAAAAAAAAAGTAAATTAAAAAAAGATATAGAAATAGAAATATTGATAAATATTAAAAAATAATAAATAATAAAATATTAAATATTAAATATAAAACAATAAATAATTGAATAATTGAATAATAAATTTTAAATAATAATTTTTTCTTAGACTAGGAATAAACTTTATTTATTAATATTTATTAAAATAATAAATAAAAAAAAAAATAATAAATATTATATAATATATAATTAATATTATAATAATAATATATTATAATTATTAAATATATTTATTATCAAAATCATTTTTTATTTAGATTTATCGATACTAATACATTTATCGATAAATAGTAATAATTATATTAAATTATTCTATATATGATATTAAATGATATTATTCAATACTAGCTATTATTATTCTATAATATCTATCTATAGCAAAAATAGACTTATTTATTATATATAGTTAAATTTTTAATTGTAATATATTATATTTTATTTTAATATATAATAGGCTTTTCAATTCAAAATTTTTAATTATTTTTTTTAATTTGTTATAAATAATTTTTTATAAACATTTTAATGTAATTAATAAATATAGCATATTACTATTTAATTAAGGATTGTTATTTATCATTAAATTTATTAAATAATGAATTCGTATTCTCTTCGTTGCACTGTTCATCATCAATTTATGGCTATCTATATATAATTCATCTATAATTACTATGTACGATAATATTACTGATACTTAATAAAAAGGTTTAATTAATATCTTTAATATATATTTAAAAAACTAATATGGCAAAAAGAATTTATCAATAAATTATTATTTAAAAATATTTTATTTAACAAAAAAGATACAATGCTTAAATATTTAATAAGTAAAATGATTTATTACATAAATTTCTAAAAATAAAACTATAATTTATAGAGTATAAATGGAAATAAAGTAATTAAATATTTTTCTTATTAATGTAAAATGTGTTATTAATTAATTTAATTATTAATTTTATATAAAAATTTTAATTAATTAAACGGACTTAGTTTTATTCTTATCCTATTAATAAAGAAAAGATTTTTTTTTATTTTATTTTATTTTTTTTTTTTTTGACTGTTAAAATTATTATTAAAAAAAAAAAAAGGTTAATAAGAGAGAAATAAAATAAAAACAACCAGTCAGTCACATAATATCTATAATCAAAATTTTCATTTATTCATAAAAGGACAATAATATTTTTTGAAAATAATTTTTGACCTTGAAATAAACGATAATACAAATTTTACAATAAAAAAAAATAAATAAAAATAAAAGCTTATTAACTTAAGATTATACAATAAGCAAGATAAAAAAAAAACTTATAACTATTTTTTTTATTAATATAAATTAAAAGAATAAAAATATTTTATAATTATATTATCTTTTATTTATTTATTTATTTATTTTTTATTTATCTATTTTATATTTATTTAATTAAATAAATATGAAATTTTAAAATTAATATTTAACAAAAAAAAAAAAAAAAATATATATATATATATATATTATTTAAATTTTTTAAAATAAAAT
>JACVTC010000001.1:1525000-1570000 GCA_016946835.1 Neocallimastix lanati (nom. inval.) | reverse complement strand
ATTCAACTTCAGGTTCATATTCATATTCATATTCATATTCAGATTCATTTTTATATTTATATTTATTTTTATTTTCAGTTTCAGTTTCACTTTCATTTTCATATGCCGTTTCTGTTTCTAATTTAGAATTATTAAAGTTTTTATTTATTTCAAGTTTCAAATTTGAATTTTTTTCTTTTTCTTTATCTTTTTCCTTTCTAATAATTTCTTTTGTTGTTTCTTTTTCAGTTTTTAATGATAAAAGATCTCCTTGAATTTTATTTTTTTGATGAGATGTAGTATAATTAAAAACTGAAGAAGTAGTAGGCGAAGTAAGCGCATAATCCAATGGTTGATCAAAATTAAAAAAATATGGATTTTTAGCAATATCTTCCAATTGAGACATTAAAGAAATAGAGGATACGGGTGATATAGAAATTTCGGGTAAAACTGGAATACTTAAAAAGGATTGTTTATTCGATGTTTCAACATTAAATGAACAAGGCTTTGCTTTTGTTTCCAATTTATCTTGAGCGAAATTAGAATTAGAAATAGGTGTTTGATTTTCATTATGATTTTGGAAATTCAAAGGTAAAAAATTAGATCTTTCTCTTTCTGTAAGTAATTTTGATATTTTATCTTCATCTTTACTTCGCTTACTAATATTATCACTACTATTACTATAACTATTATCATTATTATAATTATTATTATAAATATTAGAAGATAGTCTTCGAGAAATATGCTTATTATTTTGTGAAGGAAGAATTGTTGGATTAATTGAGGAATTCTTAATAGCTAAATCTAATGATAAAAGTGAAAGTGAAAAATTATTTGTATCTATTGAAAGAGAAATAGGTTCAAATGAAGTATTATTTCCTGAGACATTTGCATCTGGATTTATCTTATTGGGTTGGTTTGATTTAGTAAATTGTCTATGGTTATCATGTTTTAGATGTATTTTATTTTTAATATAATATTTTTCACTTCTATCTTTATCTTTATCTTCATCTTGGTTTCTAATATTATTATTACTATTATCATCATCATTATTATCATTATTAGAGCATTCTAACGTGGAAATACTCATAGAATTTTCTATTTCAGTTTTTGAATTTTTTGGAGCAGCTTGAATATATGTTGGTTGTTGAATACGAAATACATTAAATTGAGATTTTAATTTTTGATTATTTCCATATAGATTTTGATAATACTCATCTATTTCTTCTTCTGATTCTTCAGATGAAATTGTAGTAGGTATACTAATAGAAGTCATTTCATTTATGAATGGTTGAATTCTATCACTATAAGGGATAAATTTATCATTATAATCATCGGATTCTAATTTAAAATTTTCATCGTTATATGAATAGGTCATTTTTTTGTTACTCATTATATTTTGTTTTAAGTTAGTCACATTAAAAAGATTAGTTTGAAATGATGAAGAATTTACTGTAATATCAATAATACCGTCAGATAAAAGATTGTTATCTTCATCATTTTCAATTGAAGAAACAGAAGAAATAGAATATCTTAAAAATGCTGATGATTTACGACGATTATCAAACTGAGATTCAGTTGGCAATAATATATTCTGATTTTGATATTGTTGTGAATATTCATTGTAATTATTGTGACTATATCTATGTTGAGGTTGTTTATATTCTTGCTGCTTTTTATGTACTTGTTGATATTTTTGTAGTTTTTGAAGTTGCTTTTGCAATTTATGAAGTGGTTGATCATCTGAAGAAATAGATTCATTAGTTGTTACCTCAGTCGATTCTTCCATCGATTCTTCCACCGATTTTTCCATTGATTCTTCCATTGATTCTTCCATTGATTCTTCCATTGATTCTTCCATTGATTCTTCCGATGATACTTCTGTTGTTACAACAGATTTATTTTCTGAATAAAGAGATGAGATATCAATATCCGAATAGGATAGAATATCATTAGATTCATTTAAAAGATCATTAAGAGCATTCATAGCTGTAGATGGTCTAGAGGGTCTAGTATTTAATGGAGTTGTTCTTATATTTTGTGGTTCTATATTTATATTTTGATTACCTTTTTTTTGAGGATTTGATGTAATATCTTTTCTTATGGGACTCATGACTAGTTTTTCTTCTTTTTTGGTTAATGGAAATATTGGTAATTTTTTATTTAATGATTTTGAAAACTTCCTTTTATGACTAAATAAAACATTTTTAATCTTTTTGGTCTTGCTTTCTTTAACTCGTGGTGAATCAGTTAATGATGCAACGCTGTCAAATTTTTCTTCCTTAGGACGCGTATTTAATATAGTAATAGTTGAAGGAATCTTGGGTAATTCCTTCATTAAAGAAGGATTAATAGTGTTATCCTTTGATGGTATAGATGTTTTTATTGCTCTATTAATACGAATGGAACTATTTTTTGAAATTGGAGTAGATGGTTTTATTGTTGGTATTTTTATACCTCCATCTGTTCCAATTGAACTGTTTTTTGAAACAGGAGTAGATGATGATTTCAATGTTGGTGTCATTATTCCTCTGTCTGTTCCTATAGAATTATTTCTTGAAATTGAAGCAGATGGCTTAATTGTTGGAGTTTTTATTTCTTGTTCAAAAGAAGTATTAAATTCTTCTTTATTTTTTGCTGATAATATTGGTGTGGGTGTAAGAGTTGATGTAGTACTAATAAAAGATGCTTCATTTGAAGATGGTATATTTGACTTTTTATTAATATTATCATTATTATTATTGAGAGATTTTATTGATTTTAATTCTGTTGGAGTTTTAACATTGTTTAATAATGAATGTTGTCTTACTTCATCAATAAATTTATTATCTTCTTTTTCTATATTTAATTCTTTATTGTTTATTATTTTTTCATTTTGATTTTTACTATAGGAAGAATTGTAATATGAACTAGAAAAAGAAGATGAAGATGATAATGAAGATGAAGAAATACTATTTATTCTTTTAGTATTAGAATGTGAAAAGCACAAACCATCTTCTTCATCTAAATTATTCACTTTTTCTTTAATATTATCTTTATTGTATATTGATTTTTTTAAAATAACGTTTTGTTGAAATGCATTTTCTGGTGGTAATCCAATAGATTTATCTATATTAGGTGAATTTAAAATAGAATGAATTGAAATTTCCTTATCTTTTTTTAATTTTTTCTCTAATGATAACGACGAAAGTAAAATTTCATTATGTGGCAACAATGCTATGGAATCATTTTGAGTATTAGAAGTACTGTCTAAATTTATATTAGTATTGGGTATTTGAATATGAATCTGTGTTGATGGAAATATCGGTGAATTATATTCATTTTTATTATAAAAATTATTTATAAAGGATGTTGAATTATTATTATTATTATTAATATTAATATTATATTTATTATTAAAATTACTAATATGACTATTATTATTATTACTAGAATAATTATCATTATTACTATTATAACTACTACTATTATTATTACTATTATTACTATTACTATTACTATTACTATTATTATTACTACTACTACTATTACTATTACTATTACTATTACTATTACTATTATTACTACTAGTACTACTACTACTATTATTATTATTATTACTGTTGTTATTACTATTACTATTATTATTATTATTATTACTGTTGTTATTACTATTACTATTATTACTATTATTATTACTATTACTATTATTGTTGTTATTATTACTATTACTATTACTATTATTATTGTTATTATTATTATTACTATTACTATTATTATTGTTATTATTACTATTACTATTACTATTATTATTGTTATTATTACTATTACTATTACTATTATTATTATTGCTATTATTACTATTATTATTATTGCTATTATTACTATTATTATTACTATTACTATTATTATTATTAACATTTTTGTTATCATCATAATCATCATCATCGTTATTATTTTTACTATTACTATGATTATTATTTTGATTATATTGATAATCATTTATGTAATAATTACTACTATTATTGTTATTCTTATTTAATGAAATATTATTATAATTATAATTATAATTAGGATTAGAATTACCATATTTATTATTATTATTCCATTTTTCCAATAAATTAGAATTCAATGATTGTGTCACATTTATATTTGCTGGTGATGATACATATTTGTTTGTTTGTTCCATATTTAATAATGAAATAGGTTGAATATTTGAATTAGAATTTATAGAAGAGGATGATGAAGGTGTTGTAATTGTTTCAGAAACTAAACGTGGAGAACTACTTGATTCAACAGTATTCATATAAGCATTAGCATTATATATTAATGGTGAAGAATACGATCTTGACTTTACAGAAATATGAGAATCATGCATTAATGGGGAGCGTGAATTATCAAGTTTACGGACATAAGTTTCCTGAATTAATGGTGATGAAGAAACAGTTTGATTTGAATCATGACGTGAATGAGTAGGTGTTCCTTGATTGGATAAGTTAGTATATCCCGTAAGACTCTGATAGCTATTAACAGATCTTAAACTAAGTGCTGGCGAATTAGCTTGAGATTGATTAGAATATGATCCACTGTGAGTAGTTAAACGGAAAATAATTTGAAATGGAGAATTAGATTCCATAGAACAATATAGTGAACTTAAATTTAAGTTTTTTAATTTATGACAAGGAATAATTTGTACTACTTCACAAGTTTCTAAGGAACGAATTTCAATAAATTCAGGTTCAAAAGCAAATAAAAATTGACCATGAATAGTAAATACTGTTGGCACACCTAACCAATAAATAATTCTATTTGGTCTTGCACGACGTCCTAAACGATCAATAAATAGTGCAAAATTACTGAAACATAAAAGATAAAAATCATTCATTACTCTAAAAATTGAAATAGGTCTTGTGATAATATCCTTTCTTTTCATAAATTCGAAAGATGGGTCAGTAAAATCTAAAAGATCTTGTGTTAAAAGATTCTCCAAATCAATAACTTGAAATGTCTTTGAACCAGAAATACATATCTTTGAACGTAAAAAATATATAGAATTACATTCATCCTGAATATAAAATTCTTTATAAAGTTTAAGACGATCTTTACTATTATTAGATTTTAAAAGTTTCATTAAACGACGATTTTTTGATGAACCATGAGTATATTCAAAAGTTCGAATTGTTGACGCAGAAGTTGATGATTTAACACAACAAATTAAATAACGACCAAGACAAAGACCAATTTTAAAGAAAGTAATATTTGAACATAATTTCTTTTCATTTTCAACCATCGATGAAGAACCATCCTTTTGATTAAATAGAGCAGTAGAATAAACATAAACTGATTTATCCGAAAGAATAACAAAAAATTCAAAATCAGGAAGAATATCAATTTGATTAATTTTTGGAAGACTTAAAATTTTCTCAAAATTACCACTACCATCTGCTGGACCTATGTATAAACCATTATCTGAACCAATTACTAAATTATCATTATATGGTAGCGCACAAATTGCACGATTAGAAACAGTAAAGCATGAACTGGCCCCAATTGAAATAATATCATAAATTCTCGTTTTCTCTTGTACAATTGCTTTTTGTTTTTCAATTGCATCCTTCCAAGCTTTTCTATCTGCAAAGCTCATTGCATATAAAACATACATTCCTCCAGAACGACCTAATTGTATAAGAGTTAATGGATATTTATTTACTTCTTGATATTGAAAATTAAGATTAGTACTTGAAGCAGATTTGACTGAAGAAATACTGTTTCTATCAGAATTTGCTTTTGATACAAATATTGAGGATGAACGTCTACCTGTTAACATCTTATCATTAATAATAAGAGTTTCTAATGGTATTGGTGCTTTATATACTTTATATAACCCATTCTTTTTACGCTTTGATAAAACAAGCATATGGTCAAACAAGAATACATAGAGTTCAGTTTCATAACCTGAAATTCTTATATTAAAGGAACCTTCACGAATTAGTTTTCTTTCAGGTGCTAAAAGTTTTAAATCATACCATTCACCACTATTAAATACTAATTGGTAATTTAACTGATTTAATTTTAAGTTATTCTGAGCTATTCCAGCTTTTTCATTAATTTGGTTTAAAATTCTTTTTAAAATGATAATTACTTCATTTAAATCCTTATAATCTGGATTACTTTCTGGAGTTCGTTTCAAGATTGCTTCAATTAAAAGGGGATAACGACCAATTCTTGTTGTTGGTCTAGCTAAAAAACTTTGAATTGGTAATTTTCTTGATCGTGGATGCCTTTCGCATTCTTTTAAAAAATATTTAAATGTTGGATTTTTAAGTTTTTCCGTTTCAACTATATATTTACCATAAATTTGTTTATAACCATATTCTATATAACATTCAAAATCTTTAATACATGCTAAAAATATATCGCCAATTCTACTAATAATAGGTTCTTTTTGTTGTCTTAAATGTAGTAAATGATAAAAATTACTATTAACAGTGTAAATTTCAGGAATATTGATAAAAGCTCGAGAAATAAAAGATTCTCTATTTTCTTCTTCTAAAATATTAGAATATCTTAATTTTTGCATATATAACTAATATATACAAATTCAATTAATATTATATATAAATATAAAAAAATATGTTTAATAAAATTAAATTATAAATATATTTTTCATATTCATTTATTTCTTAATTTATTTTATATAAGAAATATATTATTGTTTTAAAAATATTTATATATATATTGCAACTATTTATAAATTTTAATACCTGTTGTATTAGTTCCAAATCTTCCACATATTCTTTTTCTGTCTTAATTAATTCAAAAATTACTTCTTGACGTTTCCTTTCTGTATCAGATACTGAATTAACAATATTTTTGGACATAACAGTTGACCAATATTGATTCTCAGAATTATTATTACTACTCTTATTCATGATTTTTTCAGCCAATGCTGTTGTTCTAGCTACATGATTTAAAAGATTTTGTTGTTCAAGTCTTCTTGGACATGAAATACTATAGCACATATTACCCTCAGAACATGTAGGTGAATAGCACCTTGTTAATAATGTATATACTCCATGTGGAACTGTGTTTATTTCTGATTTCTTAGCATTTTCAATTACTTTTTCTTTTTTCTCCTGAAGAGCATTATCATCTTCAGATGTTTCTTCTTTTATATTATATAAATTTTCATTAACTGCTGCTGGAATACTAAGATCAGCAATAGCATTAGAAAATTGATATAATTCATTCGGATTATCTCTCAAAAAATGATTATACGTTACATCATGGAAAAAGTTTTGATTTCCTAATGCACGTCCAAGTAATAACGCTAAATTTCTATCTGAAGTTCGAATTATTAATTTTAATGTTTCCTAATTAAATTTATTAAAAAAAATAAAAATAAAAATTAAAAAAAAAAAAAAAAATAAAAGTTAAAATTAAATAAAATATTTAATATTTTAAAATATTAAAAATTAAAAATATAAATACATATATTATAAAACATTAAAATATAAAATTTAACTAATATTTAAAATATAATTATTACTGTAAATTCAAAATAGTTAAAGTATTTTAATACAAACCACTGCATCACTTCCTCTAAAACAGTTTGTATATTTAATAGAATCTTTTATATATGATGCTACTGGGACATATTTCATAAAGACAGTAGCCACATTTGACAAAAGAGCAGGGTATACATTTGGAATTACGATAGTAATTGGATTTTTTAAATTTGACAATTGAGGTTCCGATGAATTTCTACGAGATGCTAAAGATTGTTTCATATCAATTGACCCATTGTCATTTTTATTATTATATATATTTTTTGAGTTAATAGAGGATTCATAATAAGAACCTATATTTAAATTTTAAATCAATTTTATTTATATATTTTATATTTTATATATTATAATGAAATATATTAATTTATAATTAGGATTATAATATGAATAAAGAATATATATTATATATTATAAAAAAATAAATAATACATATAATATATAAATTAATATCTTATATTTTATTACCTCTTTTATTATAATTACTAATATAGCTAGTGTAACTACTTGTTGAAGAGTTTCTAGGTCTTGTAGAAAGCTGAGCTTCTGAAAAAGAAAAATTTATTTGTTCATTTTCCATTATTAATAATTATAAATTACTATTATTTTTTTTTAAATATCAAATAATCTAAAATAAATAAAATATCTATAATAATAGAAATAATAAATTTAAATAATAAAGCTTCTTTATTCTCTTAAATTATTATATATTTATATCCTCACATAAATTGCAATTATATTATTATTTTCTATATACACTTTTTCAAAAAATAAAACGAATTCTTATGAATGAGTAAAAAATATTTATAATAAAAATAATAAAGAATTTGAATTTCAATAATATAATATATAGTTATAGTCATAAATATATATATATTATTTCTTTTTAGTTATATTCAAATATTATTTTAATATTTAATTTGAATAAATTAATTTGAGTTATCATTAAAAATATAATTTGAAAATAAATATTAAAAATCTTTAGTTTTAAATTAATATTTCCTGATTTACTAAAAAACGAATATATATTGAAGATTTTATAATATCATATAGCTAATTAAATTATTTTGTTAAAAATATAATCTAAAAAAAATAATACTCAATATAAATTATTTGTTTATGTATATATTATTATTATTATTATTATTATTATTATTATTATTATTATTATTATTATTATGTTTTTTTTTTTTTTTTTTTTTTTTTTTTTGATTTGCTCTGATTTAGTTTATATAATTTAAATTATAATTCTTTATTTTAATGTTTAATTTTTTGTATGCTTATTTGATACTCTTATTCTAGTTATTATTAAAATATTTTTTATTTTTATTTTTTCTTTTAAAAGACAAAAAAAACCCCTTAATATATATGATAACAATTATTAATTAATTTTCATATAATTATTTTATTTATATTTTAAATTATTCCCTCATTCTGTAAACTAACTCAAACAGTGAAAAAGTAAATAAAACATTGAATCAAATATATTATAAGGAAAAAAAAAAAAGTTTATTAAATATTGTAAATAAAAATATACTATAGATTAAAATTTTTCTTCTTTAAAGTTACACGAAAAAAAAAATATATATATATATTTATTATTTTTAATATTATTTAATATTTAATATTTAATATTTAATATTTAATATTTATTATTTACTATTTATTATTTATTATTTATTATTTATTATTTAATATTTAATATTTAATATTTATTATTTATTATTTATTATTTATTATTTATTATTTATTATTTATTATTTATTATTTATTATTTATTATTTATTATTTATTATTTATTATTTATTATTTATTATTTATTATTATTTATTATTTATTATTTATTATTTATTTTTTATTATTTATTATTTATTTATTTAATATAATAATACAAAAGTATTATGGTTAAGTAGATAGTACATTCATGATATTTTTATATAAAATGTATATCACATGAAACATTTGTAATATATATATAAGTTACACAAAATAATTCAAAATGTTAACATATATTTATACATAAAAGTATTTACATAAAACATAAATACACTTTAATAAATTACATAGTAAATAAATATATAATATAAATAAATATATAATATAATTATTAAGTAGTTATCACTCCCTCAAATGAGATTTTTATATAAAAATATTATTTGAAAATTTTAGTATCTTTGCGCCATTTAAATATTTTGTTAATATGTCAGCTAGCATGTTTTCCGTGTCTACATATTTTAAATTTATTCTTTTCTTTAATATATTATTTCTATTAAAATTATATCTGACATCTATATGTTTTAATTTAGTATTAATTTCACCATTTTCCATTATACATTTACTTGTTTGATTATCAGTATAGATCGTTAAATTTAATTTCTTATTTAATACTTCTTTAATAATGTTTCTAAACCATAGCATTTTCTTGACATTTTCTGAAGTAGTTCTATATTCAGCTTCTGCGGTAGAAGTGGCAACATATGTTTGCTTTTTAGATATCCAGCATATAGGACTTTTTTTCATTAAAATAATACCTCCTAAATTAGATTTTCCATCAATTTTATCGCCAGCGAAATCTGAATCGGTGTATGTAATTAACATCCTTTTCCATCATATTTAATTTAATAATCTTTTGTATTATTTATATATTTTAAAATGATTATTATTTTGTTCCATTCTGAAATTTTACTTAAGGGGAAAGAAATTTTTGGCCTTATACATTTTGATAAATAAATTAGAGATCCAATTGCACTTTTTTATATTGTTTTATTGAAAGATTTTTTATTTTCAGATATATCATTGTCTTCTGTACAAGGTGTTTTTCTTTTTCGAGTATTGTTTATATTGAATTTTTCTAACATATTTTCAATGGTGGTGTAAATATTTTTGTTGAGAGGAGCATTAAGATAATCAACCTTTATATCAAGTTGGAAGATGTTCCAGTGAAAAGCAGAGGATAATGTAAAAATGAGTTTGAGACTATTAACATTTAAAGGAGGGGAATAAGCAAGATCATAATCAATACCCGATTTTTTGACGGAAATATTTGGCAACAAGACAAGCCTTATATTTGTAAATAAAATTATTACTATCTTTTTTAGTAGCAAAAACCCATTTAGTAGAAATAATGCTTTTGCCTGGAGGAACTTTTGAAACAAAAGCCATAACCTTATTTGAATATAAATTGTTTACTTCAAATTCAATGGCACTAATCCAGTGATTTTTATTGTTGCAACTAATTGCTACATCATAGCTATTTGGAGAATCAGAGTATATTGATTTGATCGTATAGATATCATAGGTAATTAACTTTCTTTTTAATGTTTTAAGGGTAGAAGGAATAACTGTTTTGGAATCAGTAGAATTTGGAGGTAAAGAATGAGAATTATTAACTTTATGGTTATTAATCATTATTTCATCTATAATTTCATTGTCATTAGATTTAATAATATTATGAGCTATTGTAGTAAGAGATTGATTATCTTGGTACAAATTATCAACATATTGCAGATTATTAGTGGCATTGATTGAATTGTTAAGATTGGAATTACTAGAAATATTAATATTAGTTTGAGATGAATTTTGAGTATTAGAATTATTGATGTTATATGAATAAATATCATAAGAGCTATAAGAAATTACGTTATCACTGGAAACCTTACTAGAAGTATAATTTTTAAAAGTATTATCATTTTGCACATTTAATGAATCAAGTAAATTTTTGGTAATTTCATATAAGGATGTGCCAGAATTTTTAAAAATTTTTGAAGAATTTCTATAATCCATAGATTTATTAGAAATATCAATAATTTTATGCATATCATTAATTTTATTACTATGATCATATGTTTAATCATTATTTAAATGTTCAGATGATATTTATGAAAGATGATATAAAACTAATGTGTGTAGTAACATATTAGTATATTTAATAATAATTATTAAATATTAAATTTATATCTTTTCTTAATAATAATTTTTATAATAATTTCTTATTTGAATTAAATATTAATATATATTCTATAATATATTAATTAAAATAGTTGTTTTATTTAATATAATTTATAATAATTTAATATATTTGGCTTTTATAATTTTATTATAATTAATAGTTACTATATATTATAATATATATTATAATTAAATTTATATAGTTGATATTATTAGTTATATTATTATTTTATATTTAATTTTTATTTAATTATAATTTTTATATGCAAATGATCCTATTAATAACCATCCTTCATGTGAATTATCAGACTGAGGTTGATTAGATAATTTTCTAGGATAAAAAAATATATTAATATTAATAAAAAGATAATTAATCAAGTAAAAATTAATGGCACATAAAAGTCCCGCATATCAAAAATTGGTGGAGATATTGGAGATATGTACTTGTGTAGTTATTTATTTTAGGATTTTGTTTTAGTATTAGTTTTGTTTGGAAACAATAATAATTGAGTGTTATATAAGATATTTTTATTTATTTTATATAAATTTTATTGATAATGCCTATATTTAAATTTTTAAATTAAAATACTTAAAATACAACTGGGAATGCGGACAACAATATAAACGAATAAGTCTTCAATTTATTTAGATTGATCATAATAATTAATAATAGTAATATTAGTTATAATAGTTATAATTAGTAGTTGTATATAAAAAAAGATATATGTATATATATATATATATATTTAGATAAAATTTATTATAGAGTTAATAAGTGTTACAATTTAAATAGTTTAAAATATTAATAAATATTATTTTTTTAGTTAGTGTTTTATAGCGAATAATACATTGATTCAAAAAAAAAAATATTATTTTAAAATATAAAAATTATAAATTTAATTTAAAAGCGTTGTTATTAATAAGATTTAATAATCAAAATGAGTAGTAGCAGTAGTAGTAGATTCAGAGGTACCACTTCAGACATGATACTAAAACTCTCCAAAGAATTGGTGGATCTCGTAGAGATGCAGAAATTTGGAAGTTTAGAATTAACGACTAGTTCAAAAGAGGAGATATTACTACTGAAGAAAATAAATTTTGTTATATTATTGCCGCTACTGAAGATGATATTGTAAGAGTTCTAAAGGAAAAGGAAGCAAAAGTCAACAGACCTCTTACACTGGACGAATGTATTAAATTGGTGAGGAAGAAATATTGGAGAGAAAACCAAAAAAGATAATAAATTAAGACAATTAAGGGGTATTATTATTGAACTATGTGAAACAGTATAGGACTTTAATACTAGGTACTTGGATTTATATGATCTCTTGGAAACAGAGAAAAGAGCATTTATTTCTGTTATAGATTATGAAAATGCCCTTTAATCAAGAATACAAATTTACATTAAGATAGCTATGGAAGAATGTGAATCCTGTTATAAAAATCCGAAAAATATGAGAAAATATTACCGAAATCTCACTATAATAGAAATATTAGGAGAAATAAAAGAAATTTATACAATAATTATAATAATTATTCACATATTAACCAATCTATTATTCCTCCTATTAATAATTCAAATAATTCATGGATTAGAAATTATGAATATTAGGATCTTTAATAATATTACTACCATGAATATACCTTCTAATTTTATACTCAGGATTAATTATTAAGTCCCAAATAATTATAATAATATTGGAAATAATAACCAACATAATAATATAAATAACAATAAGCAATAGAAATAATAATAATAATTACAAGAATAATAAAAATTAATTCAAAATAATAATGGAACGGAGGAACTTACTGATAGAATACAACACTTACAAATAAAAATTTGTTATTTCTACAATCAACTTGATCATCATATTAAGGATTGTACAAACTTAGCTAAAATAAAACAAGATCCAAATTACTTAAATTAATTTAATTCACAAAAAAACTGAATAATGAAAGAAGAAAAATTTCTAATAATCAAATTGCCACTTCCCTTATAATAACTTCAGCAACATGGAATAATAATTATGATGCAATTATTGCGTAGTTGAGACGAAAATATCCATCACTATCTAATCCAAAAAGATACTTTAAAAACAGTAGTAACATTAGTTTAAATAATAACAATGATAGTAACAATATAATTGGAAATAATTATAATTTAGAAACTAATAAAAAAAAAAAAACGATGATAATAATGGTAATAATAATATTTTATACATATTACGAAACCGGAAATTTTTAAAATTAGATCGAAATAATAGTTCAATAAATAATAATAATATTAAGGATAATAATAACATAGGAAACAGTAATAATGATAAAGATAATAATAATAAATAATATTAATGAAAATGTAATTAATAATAATTCAATTAATAATATTATCAATAATGATAGATATATCAAATTTGATTAAAAAAAATAATGATAATAATAATAATAATAAATAATAATAATAATAATAATAATAATAATAATAATAATAATAATAATAATAATAATAATAATAATAATAATAATAATAATAATAATAATAATAATAATAATAACAATAATAATAATAATAACAATAATAATAATAATAATAACAATAATAATAATAACAACAACAACAACAACAACAACAATAATAATAATAATAATAATAATAATAATAATAATAATAATAATAATAATAATAATAATAATAATAATAATAATAATAATTGTTAAAAGTTATGAATTTATGGTTTATAATTATGTCAATTTTATTAATATATTTTATGATAAAGAGTTACAAGCACTTAATTATTCTAAATTAAATGCTTTTATATTAATACATTGTGGCTTATACATTATTTATATTACAATATGTTTCAATACATTTGAAGCTTATTTTTCATACATTTCACATATTCTAACATTCCCCCTTAAACCTAGTTATTCAGTAATGAATAAATTGGTTTACTGGTGAATATGTGTATATAAAATTATCCTATTTTACAATATTAACTTGATATTATTAAACTGTTATATATATTTCTATCCTAAATTAACCTTTAATTTTACATGAATAAAATATTTTTATGTTATATTAATTATTTAATTTAATTTAAAAATTGCTAAAATAATTTCTTAAATATTTTTATAATCTAATAATTTCCCCCTAAAACTAAATATTTAATATTTTTACACCTTTAATAAATATTAGATGAATCTATGTCATCTTTAATATAAAATAATTATATGGTTTAAATATACCATTTATATATGATGGAAACCTTTCTCTTGAAGGGTGATATTATACCATCGAAATTTGTGTGAATACCTCTTATATATTGGGTTTTATATCACTAATAATTATAATCCGCTTTATAGATTAGCGTTAACTTTTATATATGTTCGCTTTGTAGTTTTAGCGATAACTATTAAAATAAATTGTTAATTATATATTGGTGTATTTAATAAATCATAATCTTGGGGTATTAAGATTGATTGTATTTATAATTAATTATATTATTCTAGTCATTTAAACTTATTAATAAATAATATAAATTGTTTCATAATTGATTGACATTCACTATTTCAGTTTATTCTTTCTTAAAGGTTAGTTTTTGTTAATTTTCGCTATTAGGCTATTTTATTCATTTCAAGATAAATATTATTTTCAAATAATTAGCTCAAAGAATCAGTTAAGTGACCTTTCTTTAATATTTTTATTTTCTTTTATATTTTTATAATTTGTATTTTATTTTGCCTACTTTCCCCCTAAAATTCAAATTTCTAAAAAGGATTTTATATATTTGAATTTTCTCATCATTAAAATATTAATTATAAAATTTAATAGTTTTAAATACTCTGTAATAAATAAGTATAGTTTATAAATGGATAAACATCATCTATTTTTATATAACTCGTGGTTATATTTATTATTTTATTATACCTCTCATCACGAAGGTTTGTATTATGATTATATTAAATAATTTTTTTTATTTAAACCTATTTCACGCTAGGTTTAATAATATTATTATTGTTAGAATGTACCCTAGGAATTACCATTCTATTATATTTCCCTTGAATATTTGGGATATTATATATTAATTATTTTATATGAGGTCTCTGACATATAGACTCCTCCGTTATTGTAGTTTATATTTATATATACGCGTTTAATATTTATAAATATGCGTTAAAATAACTATACTTTAAATAATATGTTTTGTATATTCATGGGGCGGAAATAGTCCATCACATAGTAGATTCCTTCATGTATAGATATTATATTACTAATAGCCAAAAGCTTATTTGTTAAAATATCAAATTATAATTTCAATTAAGAGTCTCTAGTATGAAGATATAATAATTTTCTTTTATATACGGTTATTCGTGTTTTTTCTTTTAAATAAATATTTATATATATATATATATATATTTTTTTTTGAGTTTTACTTATCCTGAAATAATTTCTTTAATCAACAGTTTTATATTTTACGAGTTTCTTCAATTTTCTTTCTTGATCATTTTGATCAGTTATCAGTTTTATTAGTCATCTTAAAAATTGACAAAATGAGCAACCTTTATCATAATTTAAAATTCAGTTATATATATATATATATATTTTTTTTTTGGCATAATATTGTTTCCGGCAAAAGATTCTTTTGCTATGAATCTTTTTAAGAGTCAGATGAGACTCTTAATCTGTTAAGAGTTATGAATTTATGGTTTATAATTATGTCAATTTTATTAATATATTTTATGATAAAGAGTTACTAGCACTTAATTATTCTAAATTAAATGCTTTTATATTAATACATTGTGGCTTATACATTATTTATATTACAATATGTTTCAATACATTTGAAGCTTATTTTTCATACATTTCACATATTCTAACAATAATAACAACAACAACAACAACAACAATAATAATAATAATAATAATAATAATAATAATAATAATAATAATAATAATAATAATAATAATAATAATAATAATAATAATAATAATAATAATAATAATAATAATAATAATAATAATAATAATAATAATAATAATAATAATAATAATAATAATAATAATAATAATAATAATTGTTAAATATTAGCAATGTTATATGAACATTATGCATAACTTATCTAATATGCCACACAAGCCTCATTAATTATAACCTTATTTTGTATATAGTTATTTTATAGTTTAATTAGAATTAAATTATTTTTTTTTCTTGTTGATTTTATAATAATAAAGATACATGCATTTTTCTAAATAAATAAATAAATAAAAATATATATAATAAATATATATTAAAACACTTGGTGTAATACTTGTTCGTGTTCTCTGAATCCACAACCTTGAACAGATTAAGAGTCTCATTCGACTCTAAGAGACAACTCGAATATATAAATCCTTAAGGAGATATTAAATTTATTTACTTTAAAATAAACTATAATTTTATTAAAAATTGTTAAAATATTTAATTCTTAAGATGGGAGGAAAATCTAAAAAAGGTTTCATAAAGGAAAATAGTTCCCAATCATCACAGAATACTAAAGATGAAATAAATGAAACAAATCAAGATTACGAAGAAAGTACATCTTCTATCCCTAAGGTCAGTACAATGCAAAATAATAATATCAGTAACACTGTAATAATTGATATGACCAAGAAATCCGTGTTTAACTATACAAATTTTGGGCTCACTACTGAAAACTTTCCAAGGTGGTTTAAAGCTTTAAAAAGACATTTAACAGCTTTAAAGTTAATCTAATATATTAATGTCAAAATTGATCCTAATAATATGGAAGAAATCCAAAATGAAGAAGACAACGCAACTCAATCCATTATTGAAAACAGTTTGGACGACCCAACAAGTAAATTTATCATTGACTGTCAAACAGCTTATGAAATGATAGAAGAACTGAAAAGTAGATTTGACCAGTCAGGCCCATCAAAATTATATAAAATCGAATATAAAATTAAAACATTAAAAATAGAAAATAATGATTATAAATTATATTTGAATAATTTAAATACACTCTTCGAATCACACAAAAGGGAAGCTAATAAACTGGGCAAGTCAACGTTAGATGAAGAAACCAAAATATTATTCGCCGCTGATGAACTTGTCAAAATTGGAAACCATCCAATAAATTTAATCCAATTTAAAACCTTTAGTGACTTGAAGAATTCAATTATTACCATGGAAGTATTTATTAAAAAATGTAAAGAAATCAAAAGAATTGAAGAAAATCCAAATCTAAAGAACCAGGTGAATGCCGTCAGTAAAACCAATATAAATAAACCAAATAATAAAAATTATGAAATTAAAAATAAAGAAAATTATTGCTATATATGTCAAAAAGATGGACATACTACCTACACATGTTTCTTTAATGTCAAAAGAAAGAATAAAAATAGAAACAATCCAAGAAAAAATGATATCAGAAAGCAAAAAAGTAGGAAGAATACAAAATTTCATAGCAATAACATTAAAAATGAATCAGATTCAACTGATAGTGAAGATAGTGAAGAAGAAAATATAAATATCGGATTCTCCGGTAATATTACGGTAAATAATATTACACAATCTATCAAAGAAAATGACAAAACTGAATGGATAATTGATTCAGGATGTCCTATAAATTTAACAAATGAAATTAGGAAATTAAAAAACACTAAAAATATAAAAAATAAATCAATCACATATCCTAATGGTAAATCCGAAAAAATTAAAAAAGTTGGAAAATATATTGGAACCTTTGACAACAACTCTTTAGAACTATCAAAGGTATATTATGCTGACAACATTAAAAATAATTTGTTATCTACTGTAACGAATCTTAAAAAAAAAATTAGAAATTAGAATGCTGGCATAGTGGTTAGTCACTATGACCTCAGCCTGAACCACTAGGGTTCGACTCACACCTTTACTAAAATTTTATATCATTTAAATTTTAAAGAATTTTTATACTTCATTTCTGTATTTGTTTCTGTATTTGTTTCTGTATAAATTTCTGTAAAAAATTAACAAAAGAAATTCTTAGAAATTAATAGAAACAAATCAGATAGAAATTCTATTTTAATTTATCTTTTATCATTATTTCTTTTAGATTCTTTTTAACCGAAAATAATCAATTTTTATGAAACTTTTTAATGATTTTATGGTTTTAAATTTTTATGGATTTAAATTTTGAAAAACTATAAATAGGAGTGAATTTCGCAGCCAAAAGATTATAAAAATTGTGTTTTTATTAATTATTGAATTAATTAATAAGTAATTCGAAATATTACAATAGTTAATCTTTATAATTAATATTTTTAAATTTCTTAATTAATAAAACTATATTTTAAAAAACCAAATTACTTATTAATCAAAAAGTGCTTACCTATTGTGTTACACTCTTTAAAACACGGATATTCCAATATTCGTTACAATAAAAACACCACTAAACTAAGCACAATACCTTTGCACTTTTACTCTTTTTGGAACCCCGTTAAGGAATCCCATTTTCTACTACTATTTTTGGAACCCCGTTAAGGAATCCCATTTTCTACTACTATTTTTGGAACCCCGTTAAGGAATCCCATTTTCTACTACTATTTTTGGAACCCCGTTAAGGAATCCCATTTTCTACTACTATTTTTGGAACACCGTTAAGGAATCCCATTTACTACTATTCTTTTTTGGAACCCCGTTAAGGAATCCCATTCTCTACTACTCTTTTTGGAACCCCGTTAAGGAATCCCATTTTCTACTATTTTTGGAAAACACTTACCAAGACTATAAATTTTTCTACCAAAATTCATGCAGGAATTTATAAATTCAATCGGAACCCTTGAATTTTACTATATATTAAAATTATTAATATTTTCAATAATCCATATAGCCATCCTTGAAATTAAAATTATTTATATTGAAATTAAATATTTACTTCTTCTAATAATTAATTATATTGTATATTTATTATTCAATCAAAATCAATAATTGTAATAACTAAAAAAAAAAAAAAAAAAAAAAAAAAAAAAAAAAAAAAAAAAAAAAATTTGTAATAATTAATATTTAATAATTAATATTTAATAATTAATAATAATAATTAATAATCAATAATTAGTAATAATTAATAATTAATAATTAATAATAGTAATAATCAATATTCAATAATTAGTAATAATTATTAGTAATAATCAATATTCAATAATTAGTAATAATTAATAGTAATAATCAATATTCAATAATTAGTAATAATTAATAGTAATAATCAATATTCAATAATTAGTAATAATTAATAGTAATAATCAATATTCAATAATTAGTAATAATTAATAATAATAATTAATAATAATTAGTAATAATCAATATTTAATAATTAATAATAATTAATAATTAATAATTAATAATTAGTAATCAATAATTAGAATTAAAAAAAAAAAAAAAAAATGGAAGAAGTAAACAATAGTAATGCAACACTCAAGGATGGATTCGCCGGCGATAGAAGGTATTTTAAAGGATTCCTCGTTAAAATTGAACTTCTTTTCATGATCTATCCAGATAGATTCGTTGATGATGAATCAAAAGTGGTATACATTATTTCAAGACTATATGGAACTGCTATGAACTGGGCAGCAACGTTAATTGAAAACATGGATCCATGCCTAGGTAATTACGAAGAATTCATCGAACGAATGAAATCGGTTTTTGGGAATAATGACGCAACTTTCGTGGCAAACCATAGGTTAAGAACAATAAAGCAAAAAAGAATCGGTGATATTCAACATTACATCATGGAATTCAACCGATATGCTGATGATTCATCTTGGAACGAAGAAGCCAAGATGGATGCTTTCTTGGATGGATTACAAGACCAAATAGCTACCAGAATACTCGAAATGTTTCCAGGACCCCGTTCATTATTCGCAATGCAAACAATTGCTTCCAGAATCGATAGCCGCATATCAAACCATCGAAACTTTAATAACTTAACCAACCGACAAAACAACAATAATAGTAATACTAGAAACAATTTTAAAAGAAACGCTGGTAAAAAACCTTTTCAATCCAAACCTAATAAAACCCATGGACCTCTTTCAAAAGAAGAGAAAGAAAGAAGAAGAAAGGAAAACCTCTGCCTCTATTGTGGATCTACTGACCACCAACTTGATAATTGCCCCATCAAAAACAGAAAAAGAAACAATAATAACAGTACAAGCAGTAATACTACTTACGTAACAAATCCAGAAACAACCAAACCAAAACCAAGACTCTCTGATAATCCCAATGTTAAAACTGCAACCTTTGAATTCAATATAAGTACCTCAAACGCTTCTGTTAAAACCAAAATTTTAATTGACTCCGGATCACAATTAAATCTTATGGATATCTACTTCGCAAAAGAAAATAATATTCCCTTCGAAAAACAAAATGTTGTCCCACAAGTCTCCGGTATAGGTGGAAATCAAACTATATTAGGCAAAACCATGCCACTCTCCCTCACTTATGATAATCACAAATGCTTAGCTGAATTCTACATCATCGATTTACCCTCTTACTGCTGCATACTTGGCTCTGAATGGCTCTGTACCCATAATCCAATGATAAATTTCTCTGAAAAGAAACTTTGCTTTAAATCAAGTTATTGCACTAATAATTGCCTGGTTATTCCTATGACTTTCACTGCTCACGTTACAGAAAAAGAACCCCAACTTGATGATGAAACCTTAGAATCAATTAATCAACCTGAAACGAACAATCTTCCTGAAAAGCTTTTGCAATTTATTGATGTCTTCGATGAAAAATCTGCCAACAAACTTTATATTCCGCCTAACTGCCGCTCACACGCTTTTAAGATCTGCCATGACTCTCCCTCCGCTGGTCACTTCGGAATTCGAAAAACAATTAATCTTTTAAATCGCGACTTTTGGTGGCCCTCGCTTAACTCTGATGCTAAAGACTATATTCGCTCCTGCGAAACTTGCTGCCGTTCTAAGGACTCAAGACACAAACCTTATGGATACTTACAACCGCTTGAAATTCCTAATCGCCCTTGGATCTCTATTGCTATGGATTTTATTACCGATCTCCCTGAATCTTCTGGTTTTACTTGTATCTTTGTCATTGTCGACCGCTTCTCTAAAATGTGCCACTTTATTCCTTTTGAAAACGTTCCTTCCGCCCCTGACACTGCTTCTGCTTTTATGAAAACCGTCTTTCGACTCCACGGCTTACCAAATGAAATTCTATCCGATAGAGGAACCCAATTTACCTCTAAATTTTGGACTGCTGTTTGCGATGCCCTCGACATTAAGTTGAAGTTCTCTTCTCCATCCCATCACCAAACTAACGGTTTGACGGAGAGGGTGAACTCCGTTATTGAACAATATTTAAGATGTTTTGCTAACTACAAAGGATCTAATTGGAGTAACTATCCTTATCTGGCCGAATTCAGTTACAACAATGCAATCCAGGAATCGTCTAATTACTCACCTTTCTATGCAAATTATGGATTCAATCCTAGGCATTCACCAGAAATACCAAGTAACATCGATGTACCAAGAGCTGAAGACTTTGTAGTAAATTTATCTGATCTCTCTAAGGAATTAAAAAAGAATTTGGAAACCGCCTCTAAGAAACAAGAAAACTTTGCAAATAAACACAGAACCCAAGCCCCAGAATTCAAGAAAAATGATAAAGTATGGCTGAATAGTTCTCTCATTTTAAGAAACAAAAACAAAAAACTTAAACCAAGAAAATTAGGACCTTTCAAAATTATAAAGAAAATCTCTCCGGTAACTTACAAATTAGATCTACCAAAGAAGTATAGAATTCATCCAATTATACATGTATCCGAATTAGAACCATATTATGAAGACAATTTTAATAGAACTCAAGCACCACCTCCACCGGTTATCATAGATGATGAAGAAGAATATGAAGTTGAAAAGATTCTGGATAAAAGAAAACATTATGGAAAAATTCAATATCTCATCAAATGGAAAGGATACTCACTATCTGATGCCTCGTGGGAACCTGAATCCAACCTCAACTGCCCTGAACTAATCAAAGAATTTAATGAGTCCAACTAAATATAAATCATTTAATCAAAAATAAATTTTATTTCATCAAAGTACTATTAATCATTCTAACTTATGATTAAAAAAAAAAAAAAAAAAAAAAAAAAAAAAAAAATTATTTTATATTATTCAAAAACATTTATTCTAGATAGTTTTATTTTTATACTTTATTTTTAAAACTTAAAATTCATGTAATTTTTATTATCCAATGTATTAATTAAATTATCACTCCTATAAGTATTTTAGTTATAGTTTATTATTATAAAAGTTAGAATTAGAAATAGTTTAGATTTAAAGTAAAAGATTCGTCTGGCATCCGAATCCTAGAGGAGGACCATGTAACGAATCTTAAAAAAAAAATTAGAAATTAGAATGCTGGCATAGTGGTTAGTCACTATGACCTCAGCCTGAACCACTAGGGTTCGACTCACACCTTTACTAAAATTTTATATCATTTAAATTTTAAAGAATTTTTATACTTCATTTCTGTATTTGTTTCTGTATTTGTTTCTGTATAAATTTCTGTAAAAAATTAACAAAAGAAATTCTTAGAAATTAATAGAAACAAATCAGATAGAAATTCTATTTTAATTTATCTTTTATCATTATTTCTTTTAGATTCTTTTTAACCGAAAATAATCAATTTTTATGAAACTTTTTAATGATTTTATGGTTTTAAATTTTTATGGATTTAAATTTTGAAAAACTATAAATAGGAGTGAATTTCGCAGCCAAAAGATTATAAAAATTGTGTTTTTATTAATTATTGAATTAATTAATAAGTAATTCGAAATATTACAATAGTTAATCTTTATAATTAATATTTTTAAATTTCTTAATTAATAAAACTATATTTTAAAAAACCAAATTACTTATTAATCAAAAAGTGCTTACCTATTGTGTTACACTCTTTAAAACACGGATATTCCAATATTCGTTACATCTACCCATTGTTTGGTTCTAAAAGGTTACACTCTCATAATGGATTATGACGTTATCAAAAATAAAGATCGTCTACAAATTTATAAAAACAATAAACTGATTTCAACGCTACATGCAAATGATGACTTCCTATTTACACTAAATACACATAATATAAATAATTATAATTTAATTAACAACACAAATGTAATAAATTTTGACTACGATTTATGGCATGCTAGATTAGGACACTTTAATAATAATAAAAATATTCAAGACTTTGTTTTAAAACATACAAATTTACATAATAAAAAGGATTGTTCTCAATGCCATATTAGTAAAATGAAGAAAAAACCTTTCTACTCATCTTTTAATAAATCAACACATCCATTACAACTTATTCATTCAGATGTTGTTGGAAAATTTATCACATCATACAACGATTACAATTATTATGTCACATTCTTAGATGACTTCTCAAGAAAATGCTGGATTTATTTATTAAAGAATAAAGCCGATGTATGTAACACGTTTATTCACTTCCATAAGCTAATGAAAAATACCACTAGTTATAACATAGTTACTCTCAAAACCGATAATGGAAGAGAATACGATAACGCTAATTTAATAAAATATCTTGCGGATAATAGTATTGAATTTATTCATTCTTTACCTAATTGCCCTCAGCAAAATGGTCGTGCAGAACGTCTTAACCAAACCTTAGATAACTGTGCTAAAACACTCTTATCTTCTGCGAAACTACCTATTAACTTTTGGGATTCAGCAATTTTATGTGCTTGTCGTCTCTATAATCTTAATCCTCATCAAGGCAATAACTCTCTTATTCCTGATGAAGTTTTCTTCAACAAGCCTGTTGATATATCCCATTTAAAAGTTTTTGGTTGCAGAGTTTATTTTTATAATAATCATAAGAAAAATAAATTGGATAATAATACTAAACCAGGTATCTTTCTTGGTTATGCTTCTGACTCTACAGGTTATAAAATCCTTGATATAACTACTAATTCTATTATATCTGCAAGAGATGTATATTTTATGGAAAATATTCCTGGATCTATTGAAACTACTTTCTTATCAAATGATTCCGTTGATTCTCTTTTTGATTTTGATAATTCACAAATTCAGGGGGAACATTCAGATAATAATTCACAATTTATGAATAATCAAAATTTAAATAATAACTTAAACAATAATAATTCAAATACCAAGAATATTAATATGAATAATTCAAATAATAATAATTTTGAAACTACTGACAATAATAACAACAATACCGATACCACAGATAATAATAATAACAATATCACAAATAAACAAAACACTATTGAAAATAATAAAAATAATAACAATACTAAAACTACAATTAACACCAAGGATAATAATAAAAATTATTTAAATAATAATAACAATAGTGAAACAAATTCTAACAACAGTGAAACAAATTCTAATAACAATAAAAGAAAATTCATTAATGAAAATGATAATGAAAAAAATAATAATGATGTCGTTATAAAAGAAAATAATACAAATCCAAAAAAGAAAAACAAAATTTTAAATATCAAATTTAATAATCCATCAAATTATGAGGAAGCAATTAACTCAAAAGATTCAAAACAATGGAAACAAGCCATAAATAAAGAACTAAATAACATGTATTATCAAAGAGTTATGGAAATAATTAACAGTATTCCTCGTAACGCAACATTAATTGATGGAAGATGGATATTCACTACAAAAGATGATGGAACAAAAAAGGCAAGATGGGTAGCCAAAGGTTTCAAACAAAGAGAAGGAATAGACTATAACAACACATACTCTCCAACAGTACAAGCCGATAGTCTTAGAATAACTATTGAAATAGCTGCCAGATATAATTGGGAGTTAAAACAATTAGATATAAAAGCAGCTTACCTGAATGCTAAATTAAAAGAAAAAATCTACATGAAAATTCCAAAAGGAGATAAAAATTATAACAAAGGTAAGTATTGGTTACTAAAAAAAAGCTCTATATGGCTTAAAACAAGCTGGTAGAGAGTGGAATAATGAAATATCCAAATTCTTAATAAGTATAGGACTTAAACAAATTAATACTGATAAGTGTATATTTACTAAATATAAAAATAATAAATTATCATTAGTATTAAGTCTATATGTTGATGATATTTTACTTACAGGAACTGAAGAAGAAATAAAATATGTATCAAACAATCTTCAAAATAAATATCAAATTTCAAAATATACAAATGCTGATAAAATAATTGGAATAAACATTTTCAAGACAGATCAAGGATACAAAATTAATCAAATAGATTACATAGAAAAATTAATTGAAAAATATAATATGAAGAAAACAAAACCAATCAAATATCCTAGTAGAAAAATTACTAAAGAAGAAAGAGAAAATTCTCCAGAAATTGACAAAACAATCTATAAATCAATCATAGGAGAATTATTATTTATATCTACTAAAACAAGACCAGATATAGCTTTTGCTGTTAATCAAGCAGCAAGACATTCAGAATATCCAAATGAAGTAGATTTAAAATCAGCTCATATGATTTTACAATATTTAAATTCATCAAAAGAAAAATCAATTCATTATAAAGGAGACAAAAATATATCTGTTTATTGTGATGCAGATTTTGCTAAAGATGAAGAAACAAGAAAATCAACAACAGGATATATATTTCTTAATGGAGATAGTCCTATTTCTTGGAAATCACAATTACAAAAATGTGTAACTTTATCAACAGCGGAAGCGGAATTTGTCAGCCTAACTGAATGTACTAAGCATGGTATGTGGTTACAAAAATTATTTAGTGAAATATTTAATAACAACTTTACTCTAAAAATAAATATTGATAACAAATCATGCAAATTCATTGCAGAAGATGAAAATTCTAATGCAAGATGTAAACATATGGATATAAAATATAAATATGTTAATGAAAAAATAAATGAAGGAAAAGTATCGTTAAAATATATTGATACAGAAAATATGGTTGCAGACTCATTAACTAAAAATATTTCAGGTCCAAAAATGAAAATTTTCACTGATTTTATTTTTGATTAAAAAAAAAAAATTTATTAAAATAAATTTAATATAGAAAATAAAAAAAAAAAAAAAAAAATTTTATTTTTTTTGTAAATATGTAATGCAAAATGTAGGGGGAATGCTAAATATTAGCAATGTTATATGAACATTATGCATAACTTATCTAATATGCCACACAAGCCTCATTAATTATAACCTTATTTTGTATATAGTTATTTTATAGTTTAATTAAAATTATTTTTTTTTCTTGTTGATTTTATAATAATAAAGATACATGTATTTTTCTAAATAAATAAATAAATAAAAATATATATAATAAATATATATTAAAACACTTGGTGTAATACTTGCTCGTGTTCTCTGAATCCACAACCTTGAACAATAATAATAATAATAATAATAATAATAATAATAATAATAATAATAATAATAATAATAATAATACTAATACTAATAATAATAATAATAATAATAATAATAATAATAATAATAATAATAATAATAATAATAATAATAATAATAATAATAATAATAATAATAATAATAATAATAATAATAATAATAATAATAATAATAATAATAATAATAATAATAATAATAATAATAATAATAATAATAATAATAATAATAATAATAATAATAATAATAATTTTTAGAAGGTAAAAATGGGTAGGCAATCCATATTGAGTGTTGGTGAGTAAGTAATATCAAAATCGATGCCAAACCTTTGTTCAAATCCACGTGCGACAAGTCTGGCTTTAAATTTGGAAATTTTTCCATCAGCATTCTTTTTCGTAGTGAAAATCCACTTGTTGGATACAAGAGTACTGTTTGGTGGAACTGATTTAATGAAAGTCATTGTTTTATTATTGTAAAAATTTTTTAGTTCTTCATTAATAGCGTTGATCCAGAATAATTTATTATTGCAATTAACAGCTTCTTCATAATTTTTTGGATCTCTAGTTTTGATAGAAATTAATTTATTATTATTATTTTTATTATTGTTATTGATGAAATATTTATCCGGTGTAAACTCAACTTTATTAGTGTTAGGATTAATTGAATTATTAGTATTATTATTATTGGAAAAATTATCTGGAGTATTAGTGTTTTTATGATCAGAAAGTTGTATTTGTTTTTCGACTTTAAAATTCTTAGAATTATTACTAATATTATGGTTGGCATTATTATAATTTTTATTGTGATCATGTATTAATTGTTTACCGTATTCATTAGTTGATTTTATATGATTAATTTTGTTGTTATCAACAATATTGTTATTTTTATATGTATTATCATTATTATGACCTTGAATATTATTATTACCCTTATCTGAAATTCTTAAATTACTGAATAACTTATTTAAATTATCTATATTATCATTTCTTTGATTGTAGTCATTGTTATTTGAAATAGTAAAAATTGAATTATTGATATTTGTATAATATTTTGTTTTAATATTAGTGAAGTCGTATTTAAAGAAATCATTTTGGGTTTCATTTAGAGCTTCGTTAGATAGAGATATATTAGCAGGCATGTTCTCGATACAGTATATTTCTCGATATTTATATATCTTGAAATTATTATAATTCATAATGATGTAGCTATAAGAATCTTCATCAACTCCAAGAAATATACCCTTAATGGAATTCGGTTCAAATTTTGTTTTATTTTGATTATAGTTTTTATAATATGCTATACAGCCGAAGACTTTAATATGTTTGATACTTGATTTAGTTTTGAAGAATACCTCATTTGGTATTTTATTATTTATACTACTGTGAGGTATAAGATTATAAAGGTAGTTGGCGTAGTTTACTGCAAAATCCCAAAAGTTTTCACTTAACTGGCTCCAGAACAGTAATGTTTTCGCACATGAAATAATGGTTTGGTTGAACCTTTCAGCTAAACCATTATTTTCTGGATTATATGCGGGTGAGAAAATTTTCTTTATTCCTTTTTGTTTACAATAATCCAAAAGTTTTTTGTTGTTGTATTCCTTGGCGTTGTCTGATTTCAGGCTTTTAATCTTATTACCGAATTGATTAATTAAAAAATTAAAGAAATTTATGATGATATCTGTAGCTTCTGATTTACTAGCTAATAGAAATATCCAGGATTTTCTTGAATATTCATCAATTATAGTTAAGATAAATCTTTTTCCTGTGATGGATTTAGAGATGGGACCGATTATATCTGAATGGATAACTTCTAGTATTTCTTTGGCCTTAGGTGTTTCTTTGTTATGGCTAATTCTTTTCATTTTGGTTATTTTGCAGTCGTGGCAATCATCATTTACCTTTATATCGTGATCCATTAGATATTTTAATAGATTGTTGTTGTAATAATGACCTAAGCGTCTATGCCAGATCATTTTAAAGTTTTCTACTTTATCAATACTGTTTATTGATTTAACAAAATTAATTGAATATACTTTTAAGAAAAATTGATTATGTTTATTTGATATTATTTCTTGGATGATATTATAATTTTCATCCATAATTAATAATTTAACTTTGTTGTTTTCAAATGTTGTAAATGCTTTTATACCAATTTTAGCTAATTCTATGGCACTGATTATGTTTTTGGTAATTTCTTTAGAGTATAATACTCTTTTTAAATGATATTTTCTATCTTTAATTTTGAATTCATATTCTCCATAACCTTCATATGTAAAGTAGGTTCCGTTGGCACATCTTAATTTATTTGGTTCTCTTATGAAATTTTTTAATATTGTCAGATTATTAGTTATATGTTCACATGCTCCGCAATCGTATAACCATTCGGTTTTGTTTTCGGTTTCTTTTATAATTTCTGAAATTTCTTTATCAAATTTTATCCTATCATGTTCTTCTGGTTTTTCTTTTGTATCATCATTTTCTTTTTCTTCTTCTATTACGTTTTCTAACATTTCTTTTTCTTCTTCTTTTTCTTCTGTTTCTTCTTCTATTACTTCTTTTATTATTTCTTCTTCTTCCTCTTCATTGATGATTGCATCAATATTTCCTGTGTATATTTTTAATTTTGTGAAGTCTTCTCCTTCGTCATCTGACTCTTCAAAATTTGTTTTGTTTATTTCATCAATGAATTTGTTTCTAAATTCTTTCTTGTGGTAGTTCTTTTTGGGCCAATTGCTGTTTTTGGTTTTTAGGTTATAAAAGCATTCTTTAGTTGAATGACCATATCTATCACAAATATGACAGTATTTTTCAACTTCTTTTTGTTTTCTTTTAATTTCATTATGTTTTTCTTTTTCTGATTTGCTTTTTGCAAATCCTTTCTTTTTGAATCTTCTAATTTCATCTATCTCCATTGGATCATCGTTATAAAATTCTTCATCGATGTTCCAATTTTCGAGATAGGCCTTCATTGTTATTCGGTTATTAATTTCTTCCTTCAAGCTGTATGGCTTTGATTCAGTAGTTATCGTCAATGTCCTCCTAAATTCTTTAGTCATTGCCGAATACATAAATTTTAATTTTTCATTATCTGAAATTTTTAGTCCATTTTCTTCCATTGACTTGAATATATCAAACATATCATCAAGTACAGTAGGAATTTCATTTTCAGACTTAGCTCTTAATGAGTTTAATTTTTTAATCCAGTACTTGATGTCTTCTTGACTACCTCCATACTTTTTCTTCAGACGTTCCATGATGGCATAGGCAGATTTTACGTTTAGGTAGTCCTTAAGAATGTTATCTTCCATACTGTTTATAATAATGTCCCTGACGGTAGCATTACATTTGTTTATTTCCTCATTTACTTTCTTGTCGGATTTCTTTGAATTATTGTAGATATCCGTAATTAAGAATTCTTCAAGGCCTAATTTTTCGACTGCAGTAGTAATTCTGAATTTCCAGGTTTGGAAATTTTTTCCGTTAAGAGGTTTGATTTTGATTTCTTGATTGAAATTCATTTTGTTTTAATAAAATGAGACTCTTAATCTTTTAGAAGGTAAAAATGGGTTTTATGATAAATGTTTATTATGTATTAATAACTAACCTCAGATTTACAATTAAAGTAAAACCAGTTCTATTTATACAAGAACTGTGGCTAAATTTAGATACATGTTAATTTATTTAATTAATGTATTACATAATATGATTCGTATGTTCATATTAATTTAATCTAATTTAACATTTATTTATATATCATAAATTTCTACTTCTAACAATAATAATAATAATAATAATAATAATAATAATAATAATAATAATAATAATAATAATAATAATTATAACTATTTCAGGATATCAAAATCAAGATTTGGATAATAAAGTTTTAATTTTAATTATCTAAAGATGTGAAATCCTTTAAATATTGCTAAAAATTTACCAATTGTTTTATTTAATACATTAATTTAATACATTAAATTACTGTATCTATTTAACCAATAATATTTATATCTTTAAATTAGTATATATCTGATTCTCTAAAGTTCTCTTCGAGAAATCAAGTGGTTTTAATCAAATGATTTGAAACTAATTAATTTAATGGTCTTTGGTTTTTCTGTTAATCTTTTCTTAAGACTTTTATTTCTTGATCAGCACCCCATTTTTATTAAATAATTAATTACAAAATTTGCATAAAAAAACTCTTGAATTTTCAATGCTTTTAAAAAAATTCAAGAGGTAATATTTTAACAATAAATTTAGAATTACTACAATTTATAATAAAATTTTGTTTTAAATATTTTACATCTCATTTATAAGTCATATTGATGTTTATAGTTAAATTTAAATCGATTTTTATGATTTTTTTTTATCAAAATATTATTTTAGGCTTTAATAATATATATGCATTATATATAATAAATTAATAATAATAATATTAATCATTTTTGTTTTTTTACCATTATTTGTAATTAAAAATAAAAAATAATTTATAAAAAATATACATAAATTTAGAGTTTAATTACTTATTTTCAAAAAAAAAAAAAAAAAAAAATTAAAAATTTATATAATAAATTGATAGTTATGCTTTAATAAATTTATATGATTTTCTATTACATATTTTTTTTTATTTCTGGTGTGTATCGCCCTTGGTTTCAGACCCTCAACAAAGGGTTGTAGGAATATTGAGGTAGTCACATACTTTCATATTGGCAGAAATATCCCTTTTGGACGGCCTTACTTAATGTTAAGCATTAGTGCTCTGAGATGTATTACATATATATAGTTAATTAATAATAAATAATATTAAAAATAAAAAAAACCTACATTTTAAAAAAAAATAATTTGTTCTTTCATGAAAAAAAAATTTTTTTATGAATATTAATATATTTATTTATTATATATTATATATTATATATATACATATATTTATAATTTTCTAAACTTATTTTAAATACAAAACTACTATATTTATCTATTAAGAATATAAAATAAAAATAATATATATAAATATATTTTTTATGTTTACTTTAAATATAATACATATAAAAAAAATCAAATACATAAGTTTATGGAAATTAATGTTGAAATAAAATTAGTGAAATAAAACAAAATTAAACTAAATATAAAACATATATAAAAATGTCAAATACATAAATATTAATGGAAATTAACGTTGAAATAAAATTTGTGAAATAAAACAAAATTAAAGTAATTAAAATTTAATAAATTAATATTTAAAATGTAATTAATTTTGGTATTAAATAAAGTTTAAAATTTAATATGAAAGCTTACTTATTTGAGTCTCTTAAAATAAAATATAATACAAAAATTCTAGTAATATATTGTACCTTTAAAATAATTGAAAAATAATATATTAATATAATTATATAAATAAACTTTATTAGTAGGCTTTTTTTTTATTTACTTAATTAGTTCAGGAATTTTTAACATATATCAAACAAAAATTCAAATTAAGGAATGAAAAACATTTTTTTTTTAAAATAATATGATAAACCTTAATTTTTAAAAAATTTGTATTAAAATGGTGTTTTTTTTTTTTTTTTTTTTTTTTTTTTTTTTTTTTTTTTTTTTTAGACTAGGATTAATGAGAAGGGAGGATAATAGGGCCAATAGTCTCTCTCATAAACCTATCTGATTCTCATTGTATTCTTAGCCATACCCTTTCGGCGTCGATGAGTACCTCAAGCAAGACTAATATGAAAGACATTCCCTATACTCAACTTTATACTGCGGGCTTCTTTTCCTTGATCTCTTGAATCGTCATTGAGGAAGGAACAACTACACTAATCCTCTCATAGATCAAGTGCTCTCTGAACTAGCAATTATATTATCTAGCAACTGGAATATTTACCATGGCAAGTAAATATCCTACTTCTATTATAGGGAATAACACCTAAGAAGGATGAAAATTATCTCATATAAATTCAGGAGGTAGTAGCAGGGTTGATCCAGAAACCTTATATATGAGAATCCCATATACCAATCACCAGGATAAAAACTATAAAGACAAAATTAAGTATTAATAAATATTTCGTTTGTGTAAATTTCCTTTTTTTTTTTTTTTTTTCAAAAAAAAATTTTTTAATTTCAAGATAATATTAATTAATTAAATTTGGAATATAAAATTTTTATTTCCTTTTTAATATAATAGTTTCTATTCCATTTTTCAAAATGGTAAAGATGAATGATATTAAATAATTTTAATATTTTAAATAAATGAAATAAAAGATTATCTTTATTTTAAAACATGAAGTTATTGAGGATTAAATAATTGGATTCAATACTAATAAGAATGAAAATTAATAATATAAAAAAAATATATATAAATTAAATTATAATATTATTAGTTTAAATGTGATTTATGTATATTACAATGTATAATAATAATTTATATTAATTTATCTTTTTTGTGTTTTAAAGTTTCATCGTGTAACATATTGTTTTATATATTCATTAAAGTGTATCTTTTATATAATATATAAAAAAGTCATTAAATATATATAATAAAGTTTTTAATATGAAACATATGAATTATATTGATATAATAAATATTGTTTCTATTTTTAAAACTATTAACTATATTTAAACTTTTATAAAAATTTCTTACTAATTTTTATATAGAATTATCTTCTTATGCAATTAATATTAAGTTATTACATAACAAAACTTACAATAATTAAAAAAATGAAAATTTGAAGATTTATTATAATAAAAAGTAAAATATAAAATTTAATAATTAAATTATATTATAATTATAATAATAAATAATTATAATAAATAATAATTGTAATACATAATAATAATTATAATATAATAATAAGTGTTATACATAATAATAATAATTATAATTATAAAAAATAATAATTGCTAAATAATTATTATAAAATTATTTATAAATAATAATATTTTTTAATTTTTTTTAATTCATAAAATTTTCCTTAATAATACTAATTTTTAATAGATAATATTAAGTAATAATATTTTTTAGTTTTTTTTAATTAATAAAATTTCCCTTAATAATACTAATTTTTCAATAAATTATAAATAATAATTTAAATAACATTTTTTTTTTTTTTTTTTTTTTTTTTTTTTTTTTTTAGATTTTATTGAACAAATAATATTTTCTCTAATGATATTTTAAATATTAACAATTTATATTAATTTTTATTGCATATATTAATTTTATACTATTATTAAGATTTAATAAAAAAAGACTTTATATATTTTATATATAATAAAAAATTTTTTTCCCATAAAAGAATAAGTAATTAAATTATAAAGTTTTATTTTATATTAAAGTTTTATGTAGATCTTTAATTTTTTGAACGAATTAATTAACTTGAATGAACTATATTAAAATATTAATATTTAAAATAATTAATTAATTAATTAATTGTTATTAATATAAATACTAATTTTTCTGCTCTTTTTTCTAAAAAAAATTTTTTTTATTTAATATTTAATCTTACTATCAAATAAAATTTTAATAATATTATTTTATTTGATAATAATATAATAAATTTATTTGATATAAATTATTATAATTATTAAAATTAAAATGAAAGTTTTAAATATTTTATCTATATTAACTGCTGCGGGTTCAGCCATTGCTTCTAAATGCCATCCTTATTACGATTGTTGTAAAGGATGTCAAACCATTTTAACTGATGAAGAAGGCAATTGGGGTTCTGAAAATGGTCAGTGGTGTTTTGTTGATGAAAAAAAATGTGAAAGTGTTCTTGGAACGTGTAAATTTGAAGCAATTGGTTATCCATGTTGTTCTCATTGTGATGTAATTTTAACTGATGATGATGGAAACTGGGGTGCTGAAAATGGTCAATGGTGTGGTATTCCTGAAAACTGTGGTTCTACTGAACCAAGTACAAATCAATCAGTTGCTCCAACTGAAAATTTCTTTGATAACGAACTTTATATTAGCCCAAACTATGTTAAAGAAATTGAATCAACTATTCCAGATTTGAGTCCAGAATTACAAGCAAAAGCCAAGAACGTTGAAAAGGTTTCTTCTGCTGTTTGGTTAGCCTATGAAGGTGCTCCAAATGATGTTGCTCCACATCTTAAAGCTGCTGGTTCAAAGACTGTTACTTTCATTCTTTATATGATTCCAACTCGTGATTGTAATAGTTTAGCTTCTGCTGGTGGTGTTTCTGATCTTGACAAGTACAAGGGTTATGTTGACAAGATTGCTAACACTATTAAGAAATTCCCAGAATCTAAGGTTGTTATGGTTATTGAACCAGATACTCTTGGTAATCTTATTACAGGTGAAACTGAAGCTTGTAAGAATGTTCACACCTTACATAAGCAAGCTTTAGCTTATGCTGCCAATGTTTTCGGTAACATGAGTAATGTTAGTGCTTATCTTGATGCTGCTCATAGTAAATGGTTAGGATGGGCTGCTGATAAGGTTGCCGCTGTTGTTAAGGAAATTTTAGACAATGCTCCAAATGCTAATATTCGTGGTTTTAGTACCAATGTTTCTAATTACATGCCAATTGAAGCTGAATATGAATATCATCAAAAACTCCATGATGCTCTTGAAGAAGTCGGTATTAAGGACAAAAGATTCATTGTTGATACTGGTCGTAGTGGTGTTGATGTTCGTGAAGAATTCGATGTTAACCAAACCTGGTGTAATTTAATTTATGCTGGTTTAGGTGAACCATCACGTGGAAGTCCAGATCCAGAAAATATGCCATTATTAGATGCTTTCATGTGGCTCAAACCACCAGGTGAAGCTGATGGTTCTGACACTGGTTCTAGAGCTGATCCAGTTTGTGGACGTGAAGATTCATTCCCAGGTTCTCCAGATGCTGGTTCATGGTTCGGAGAATACTTTGCCTCTATGTTAGAAAAGTCACCATTCTATTCTGATGATACTGTTGAACCATCAGAACCATCAACTCCAACTAATTCTACTGAACCAGCTGAATCAACTCCAGGTTCTTCAGTTGCTCCAACTGAAAATTTCTTTGATAACGAACTTTATATTAGTCCAAACTATGTTAAAGAAATTGAATCAACTATTCCAGACTTGAGTCCAGAATTACAAGCAAAAGCCAAGAACGTTGAAAAAGTTTCTTCTGCTGTTTGGTTAGCCTATGAAGGTGCTCCAAATGATGTTGCTCCACATCTTAAAGCTGCTGGTTCAAAGACTGTTACTTTCATTCTTTATATGATTCCAACTCGTGATTGTAATAGTTTAGCTTCTGCTGGTGGTGTTTCTGATCTTGACAAGTACAAGGGTTATGTTGACAAGATTGCTAACACTATTAAGAAATTCCCAGAATCTAAGGTTGTTATGGTTATTGAACCAGATACTCTTGGTAATCTTATTACAGGTGAAACTGAAGCTTGTAAGAATGTTCACACCTTACATAAGCAAGCTTTAGCTTATGCTGCCAATGTTTTCGGTAACATGAGTAATGTTAGTGCTTATCTTGATGCTGCTCATAGTAAATGGTTAGGATGGGCTGCTGATAAGGTTGCCGCTGTTGTTAAGGAAATTTTAGACAATGCTCCAAATGCTAATATTCGTGGTTTTAGTACCAATGTTTCTAATTACATGCCAATTGAAGCTGAATATGAATATCATCAAAAACTCCATGATGCTCTTGAAGAAGTCGGTATTAAGGACAAAAGATTCATTGTTGATACTGGTCGTAGTGGTGTTGATGTACGTGAAGAATTCGATGTTAACCAAACCTGGTGTAATTTAATTTATGCTGGTTTAGGTGAACCATCACGTGGAAGTCCAGATCCAGAAAATATGCCATTATTAGATGCTTTCATGTGGCTCAAACCACCAGGTGAAGCTGATGGTTCTGACACTGGTTCTAGAGCTGATCCAGTTTGTGGACGTGAAGATTCATTCCCAGGTTCTCCAGATGCTGGTTCATGGTTCGGAGAATACTTTGCCTCTATGTTAGAAAAGTCACCATTCTATTCTGATGATACTGTTGAACCATCAGAACCATCAACTCCAACTAATTCTACTGAACCAGCTGAATCAACTCCAGGTTCTTCAGTTGCTCCAACTGAAAATTTCTTTGATAACGAACTTTATATTAGCCCAAACTATGTTAAAGAAATTGAATCAACTATTCCAGATTTGAGTCCAGAATTACAAGCAAAAGCCAAGAATGTTGAAAAGGTTTCTTCTGCTGTTTGGTTAGCCTATGAAGGTGCTCCAAATGATGTTGCTCCACATCTTAAAGCTGCTGGTTCAAAGACTGTTACTTTCATTCTTTATATGATTCCAACTCGTGATTGTAATAGTTTAGCTTCTGCTGGTGGTGTTTCTGATCTTGACAAGTACAAGGGTTATGTTGACAAGATTGCTAACACTATTAAGAAATTCCCAGAATCTAAGGTTGTTATGGTTATTGAACCAGATACTCTTGGTAATCTTATTACAGGTGAAACTGAAGCTTGTAAGAATGTTCACACCTTACATAAGCAAGCTTTAGCTTATGCTGCCAATGTTTTCGGTAACATGAGTAATGTTAGTGCTTATCTTGATGCTGCTCATAGTAAATGGTTAGGATGGGCTGCTGATAAGGTTGCTGCTGTTGTTAAGGAAATTTTAGACAATGCTCCAAATGCTAATATTCGTGGTTTTAGTACTAATGTTTCTAATTACATGCCAATTGAAGCTGAATATGAATATCATCAAAAACTCCATGATGCTCTTGAAGAAGTCGGTATTAAGGACAAAAGATTCATTGTTGATACTGGTCGTAGTGGTGTTGATGTACGTGAAGAATTCGATGTTAACCAAACCTGGTGTAATTTAATTTATGCTGGTTTAGGTGAACCATCACGTGGAAGTCCAGATCCAGAAAATATGCCATTATTAGATGCTTTCATGTGGCTCAAACCACCAGGTGAAGCTGATGGTTCTGACACTGGTTCTAGAGCTGATCCAGTTTGTGGACGTGAAGATTCATTCCCAGGTTCTCCAGATGCTGGTTCATGGTTCGGAGAATACTTTGCCTCTATGTTAGAAAAGTCACCATTCTATTCTGATGATACTGTTGAACCATCAGAACAATCAACCCCAACTAGTTCTACTGAATCGGCTGAACCAACTTCTCAAACTTCTTCTTGTAAATTTGAAGAAATTGGATATTCATGTTGCTCTCATTGTGATGTAGTATATACTGATGAAGATGGTGACTGGGGTACTGAAGATGGTAAATGGTGTGGTATTCCAGAAAACTGTAGTTAGACTTAAAAAATTAATAATATAATCTTTTATTGAATATTTAAATTTTAAATTTTATGTTTAAATTTTTATATGTTATTATAAAAAAATCAATATTAATTATCTAAAAAGTAAAATAAGAAAATGTTTAAAAAAAAAAAAAAAAAATAAAATTTGAAATAAAAAAAGATTAATGTATCTAATTGTAATTTTTTAAAAAAAAAGCTAAAAAGAAATTAATAAATAGAATGTAATAAAAAAATTTTTTTTATATTAAAATAAAAATAAAAATAATAAAGTGAATTTTAATAAAAAAAGTATTACAAATTCGTTATTACTATAATATAGTGTTTTATTATGAAATATTAGTAAATAACAGAGGGTTACGCTTGTGCTGTAAATTATTATATTTATCTACATGAACACATGATTTCATGTGTTCATGTAGATATATATTCTACTTGTGATGTAGATATATTCTATTTATTACAATCTTAAAAATAATTGTTATTAATGTTTTAATATTGTTTTAAACTGGATTAGTAGTAACATTGGAACAGTATAATTAATAATATCATGTAGTTTCTACATATTATCATTGTAATGAATCTATTGCTTTTTTTTTCTTTAGTATTATTTTGCATATGTTTTTTTCTATAGCATTATTTTTCTATAACAATTTGGATTTCGTAATCAAGAAGAATGTATAAGTTCTTATATTTTATTAAGAATTTTATATTAGAGACGAAAATTTAAAAATAAAGATACTTACCTTGCTTTTTTGGACCTTAAAAAGGTGTATGACTCTGTTCCCATATTTAATGTATTAATGAAAACTCATCACTTAGGTAAGCAGAGGTAAGTGTTATAATTTCCATCAAAAAAAGCAATTGTAAACTTTTACTGGGATAGAGATATGACAGGAAAATCAATCAAGGCTAAGGCTTATAAGAAAAATGAATTTAAGAAAACTAGAGACTACTTATAACTCAACTTTAAGTATCCTGAGTATTGCATTGGTTTCCGATGAGTACTTCATGCCATATATGGATATAAATTCGATGCTCGTGTTGCCAAAGCTGTCAATATGATTGAATATAGCTGTCCTTATTGTTTTAGGAAAAATAGTAATAATCGATTGAAACATTGATTTTCTAAATGCTATCTTTTCCCTGAATTTCAAATGAAATATTTTAAGGATATTGAAATATTTTATGAAAAATTTTTTATAATTACCAAATATTGTCCAATATCAAATACTAATGTAAATACTGTTGTCACAGATATATATAGAATCAAGTACTGATTCTAATAGTTGTAACGAAGAGTATAGTATTAATAATAATAATAATAATAATAGAAATAATATTGTTAATAGTATTAATATTAGTGATAATGAAAAAAAATAATATCGATACAAATAATGTTGTGAATAAGTCAATTGGTGAAAATTGTGTTAATAATAGTAATTTTCTGAATAATGAGTGTGTAAATATATATGTGATGTGGTACGGATTATGTTAGCTTCTTTCTTGGTGGAAGTAATTCAGACATTATTGATTTAAATTATAAAAATGAATAGGATGTTTTGTTTAAGAATCAAAACATTTCTGGCTTTTATTATTCTAAAACGCCATCCTTGGTGAGATCTGCGACTCTCTTTACAGAAATTATGCCTAGGACTAGTATTCGACAAAGATTGCTATAAGCGCAAACTAACTAGGAACATCAACGCTGAATTGCAGTAAGACAGGTTAGCAGGGTCAGTACCTCTGAAGGAGAAGACCAAAATTTCTTTCAGAAAGTCAATTCAAACCCTAATAATATAGAATAAGAATTACCTTTAATCAGAAATCTTATAATCTATATAAACTTTTTTCTGAATTTATTTATATACTTTATTTTGACTATTACTTTTATTTCACATTACTATTAAAAATATTATTATGTTCTAATTGGACAAATAATATATATATTTTTATTAATTTTGTTTTTTATTTTTTTAAAAAAACTATTAATGTGATAAGTAAATAAATATATAAAGTTAAAAGTTTGTAATATTGCGGCAGTAAAAAAAAAAAAAAAAAAAAAAAGAAAAGATATTTAATAAAGCACTGGAAGTGTATTCTCTTCCTAGTCTAAAAAAAATTGCAATTATTAAAAATTTAATCTATTTAATTGATTATTCCATAGTTTTTTTTTTTAATTATTATTATTTTTAAATGGTAATGATAATTCATTTACTTATTACAATAAGAAATGAATCTCTGTTATTACCAATAATTATTTAATAAAAAAAAAAAAATTTAATAATATCTACTTTTTTTCAATTTTTTTTTATTTATTTTTCTATTGTATATGAGAAATTATTGTGCATTCTTGATAATTTAGAGGAAGATTTTGAAATTCGTATTAGTTTTTTTTTTTTTTTTTTTTAATGACAGGGTCTCCTTCTTAGCGGAAATACAATATTTGAAATCTTATCGATCAACTTAGGGGAAAAAAGATATTTTATAAATAATTTTTTTCAATTACTTTAAAAAGTATTTATATATATATATATATATATATATATATGAATATAAAATTATGTTATTATATTTTCTCCATTGTTAATATAATATGCAAATAGTTTTTTTTTAATAATTTAAAAATACACATGTCTTTCATATTAATGTACTTTTTATTTTCAAATTTATTATCATTATATAATAATTATAATAATAATAATACTATCTACTCATGTTAAAGTACTTTTTATTTTTAAATTTATTATTATTATTATAATAATTATAATAATAATAATACTATCTACAGCAACAACAACAACAATAACAATAATAATAATAATAATTCAAAAATAATATAATAATAATTATAAAAATAATATATTTTTAGTCATAACTTTAATATAATAATATAAAAAATAAATAAATATAATAATAATTCAATAAATAGATTTATAAATATTAATAATTAATATTATTAATAATTATGTAAATTTTATTAATTTTTTTTTTTTTTTTTAAAAAATTTTTAAGAATTTTTACATATATTAATTTATATATATATATATATATATATTTTTTTTTTTTTTTTAAGTGCATTTTATATATTTTTAATTGTATAATGTAAAAGTTTATTTCTCTACTTATTTATTTAAATAGAAAAATAAACATGAATTTAATATTCTTGATAAATTTAATTTTATTTTTATTCAATTTTCTTTATAGTATTTTGATATAAATTAGTACATTAAAATAAAAAAGGATTTTAATTAAAATAATAAAATTTTGGTAAATTTTTTATTTTAATTCAAATTAAAAGTATAACGATTGAGCAAATACAATATCACGTTTAATCAATTCACTTGTTTTTTCCATTTTTATATAAAGACTAGAATCACCAATAATTCTTGATGCATTTTTAACTTGACGACAAACTTCATCTAATCTTACTATACATCTAACAATGGATCCTTTTAAAATATAATTAGCAATAATAATAATAATAATAATAATAATAATAATAATAAATATATTAATAAAAATAAAAAATAAAAAAAAAAAAAAAACAATAAAAATAATTTATTTATTTATTTTATTTTTTTAATTTGAGGGATAAAATAATAATTATCATTTATTATTATTATTATTATTATTATTATTATTATTATTATTATTATAATGACTATCATTATTCAATAAATATTATTAAATTATTCAATTAATTATATTTTACCTTCTAATACATCAGTTAATTCAGTAATTTGTTTGAATGGAACACCTTTAGCCCATTCATAGACAACTTCAACTAAACCAATATTTACAGATGCTACATAATCTTGAGTTGAAATATCAATATTAAAGCTTCTTTGTATATCAGCTAAATTCAAAGCCATATCTTTTATTCTAGCAATACCCTATTATTTATATATATATATTTTTTTTAAAAAAAGAAAAAAATTTAATATAATTATAAATATTATAAAATTTTATATATTTTAATATGTATTTGAAATATACTTTTTCAAGATTTGATGTCAAAGCTGGTTCATTTTGAGATTTTTCTTGGAAAATGAAACATGAAAGAAGTGCAGCTGATTCAGCAAGATTAAATTCAGCAAAGAAATTATCCAAAACTAATTCAGTTAATAATAATTCATCAGCAGTACTTATCTTTTGTTATTTATTAAGTTAAAAATATATTTAAATTAATATATATATCTGAATAAAAAAAAAAAGTTTTTTTTTTTTATAAATTTAATATATATAAACATAGTCAACAACTTACTTCACATGCTATTTTTCCTTTAAGTTGTACAGTTAAATTATCGTCAATATATCTTAAATATTTCAATACTTCAACACGTTGATTGTAATCTGGAAGTAATTGTAAATTATTTTCAGATAAGTTTTTAAAGAGTTCATTGATTTTATATTCAATTTTCTTTTTTTCTGAGATAATGTTATACTATAGCCAATTTTAAAATTATTAATATAATATATAATTAAATATATAATTTAATTATAATTAATAATCAAATATTAATCATAATAATAATAATTTACATGATCATCAAAATCAGGACAATTATTGCATTTTAGTGATTTTATTTTTTTTAATAACATAGATTTCTTTTTATGATATTCCTGAAATTCCATGTCCTTTAATTTTTTCCATGAGCATTCTTCAATTTCATCTATGATAATATTAATATATATATATATATGCATATTAATAAAATTTTTTAAATATTTTAAATATAAATACTTTATTTACCAGAATCATTGAATGATTTTGCAGTTCTTATTAATTCTTGTTGAACTGATGATATAACAGTTTCGTTATGATTAATAATAGAATCTTGGTCAATCTAATTTTTAATAAAAAGTAGAAGAATGATTGAATGAATAAATAAATAAATAAATAAATAAATAAAAAAAAAAAAAAAAATACATAAATAAATAAAAATATATATATATTTTTACTTTTAAAATAGTTGAAGTGATAAGTTCAATATCGATATACGTTAATGCTTGAATTGAACTTTTAACATTATTAATTTCTGTAATTTGTAATTTTCCATTAAACCTTGGATTATATATTTTTTCTTATTTTATTTATTTTGTTTAATTTTTTTTTATTTAAAAAAAAAAAAAAAAAAAAAAAAAAAAAAAAAAAAAAAAAAAAAAAAATTAATAAAAAAAAAAATAAAATTATTAAAATTATAATTTAATATTAAATTTAAAAAGGAAAATATTTATAGTTATAAAAATAATATAAAATTATTACTCATTTGATCCTCTTCACTAATATCTTCATGAATAATTAAGCAATGAATTAATTTTTTATCTTCTTTTGAACTCATTATTATGTTATTTTGAATCTTTGTTGATGTTTTTAATATAACAGCAACAGTTCTATGATATTTCTAATAGGTATAAAAATATTTATATATATAATTAATAAATAAATAAAAGATTATTTATTATTAAAGATTTTATTAATAATTTATAAAAAAAAAAAAAAAAAAATCATAAATATATTTAAAATTACTTCATTATTTATAATTAAAACTCTTCCAGGACATAAAATTCTTTGATTATTTGATGATGTAATTATTATTTTATGGATTTTCTTATTCAAATCTAAAACTTCTTCAGTATAATTATAATACAAATTAATATCTATTTTACAAATAACACATGATAAATCTTCCATATTCTTTAATATTTCATTATTCTTTTCATATTCTTGTTGTTGCTCTGGTAATGCAGCTTGAGTTACATTTTCTGAAAAACTACGTTTAATCATTTCTTCAACTCTGAGTGTTTCAACTCTTAATAAATTTAATATCATATTATAAGTTAATCTGAATTGACTTTCTAATTTTTGAGATTTTCCTAATACAACATTATTAATTGTTTGAATCTTATTATTTTATTTATTTATTTATTTATTAAATTTAAATAAATGAAATTTATTAAGTTATTAGTTGTTAATATTATTTAATATTAAATATAATTATTCTTATGTACCTCCGGTAATTTATCTAATGTTGCAATAATAACAACACCAGTATCATCTAAACCACGTCTACCAGCACGTCCAGACATTTGAATATATTCATCTAAATTTTTGGTTTTATTTTATTATATTTAATTATTTAATTTTTTATAGTATTATTGTAATGATATAATGATATTATAATATATTAAAAGTTATAATATACTTGATAACAAATCTCGGAACTTTTGGCCATCATGCTTTCTTAGTTCTGAAAAGACAACAGCTCTTGCTGGCATATTAACACCCATAGCAAATGTTTCAGTAGCAAATAGTACTTTAACAAGACCTTTTGAGAAAAGAATTTCAACAACCTTAATTTTATTAATATAAGATATAAATAAAATATTAATAAAAATTTTAATTAAAAAATATTATATATATAATTCAATGATTTTAATATATTTAATTATATTAATCATTTACCTCTTTCATAATTGGTAATAAACCACTATGATGAACACCAATACCTCTTGATAATAATTCTTTCATTCTGTGAATTTGTGGTAATTCTCTATCACTACCTAAAAATTATTATATGTTTATTATAATATTAAGTATGGAATATTAATATTAATACTAATTATTAATAATATTAAATGTTTGAATAACTTTACCTTTAAGTCTTGATAAACTATTAGAAATAAATGAATAAATAGCACTACGTTTATTTGAATCGTTAAGTAGATCTTTATTAATTAAACCATCAGCATATTCTTCACACTTCTTTTTAGAGAAAGTAAAAATAACAACAGGTAATAATT
>JACVTC010000001.1:1515000-1520000 GCA_016946835.1 Neocallimastix lanati (nom. inval.) | reverse complement strand
TTTTTTAGAAAATGATAAAGAACTATTAGAAAAGAAATATATTACTGAGCTTAACGAAAATAGACGTTATAAGGAAAAAGAGAAAATATATGAAGAAAGAAGCATGAATTATTATTTGTCATTAGAAGAAAATAAAAAAAAACTTGTAAAATTATACATATTTCTAAAATTATATATAGAAATTTAAAAAAAAAAATAATAATAACAAATTAAAATAAAAAAATAAGCTAATGAATCATATGTTTTTGTATTTATATAAAAGGAAAAAGAAAATACTGAAAAAATGAATTTTTTGAAAGATAAATATAATTTTAGAATTAAAAAATTTATTGAAAAATATAAAATATTAAAAGAAATAATTGAAGAACAAAGAGAAGACTTTAATAAGTTTAATGATACAATTCAATATATGTAGGCCTTTTATTATATTATTATTACCAAGTATTTTAAATAAGAATATATTAACTACTTTTAAATTTTTATAACATATATACTTATATTATTTATTATTTATTTATTTATTATTATTTTAATTAGAAAACAAATAAAGAAAAATTCAAAAAATATATTGGTAAATAATTTAATGGCATTGATTAAACAACTTGAAGTGAAATATAACGAAGAAATTGAAAATAAAAAAAATTATTATCAAAAATTAATTACTGAAAAGGATAATGAAATAGAAGAACTTGTGAAGAATGGGTATATATATTTATATTATTTTTAAAATATAAATAATGTTGAAATAATGATTAAAATTAATTAATATATCAAAAAAAAAAAAAAAAAAAAAAAAAAAAAAAAAAAAAAATTCCCAAAGTAAAAATATTAAAAGCTCCATTGAAAAATTTAATAAAGAATTGGAAGGTATTTTAAAATTGTGAAATACTTTTATTTATTTATTTATTATTTATTTATTATATAATATACAAAAAAAATTATAGTTTATTATTGTTATTATTTACATAATAAAGTGTATATTTTTTAATTAATTTTAAAAACTCTAACTATATTATTATAGATAAAGAAAATTGTATAAATGAAAAAGATCTAAAAAATAAAGTAATATATTACAATTATAAATTTATTTCATCAATAATATAGTAAAAAAAAATTTTTTTTTATATAATACACTTTGGTCATAATAATAATAATAATAATAATAATAATAATCATTAATCAATAATCATAAAAGGAATTAGAAAAACAAATTCAAGATTTTAAAACTAGCGAGAAGAAATATATTAATAAAATATTACAATATTCTAAAAGTAATGATGAATTAAAAATTACTCTATCCGATTATTCTGTAATTATTTATTATTTATAGGGATAAATGATACAATAATTTACATTGAATTCTAATAATAATTCTAATAATAATAATAATAATAATAATAATAATAATAATAATAATAATAATAATAATAATAATAATAATAATAATAATAATAATAATAATAATAATAATAATAATAATAATAATAATAATAATAATAATAATAATAATAATAATAATAATAATAATAATAATAATAATAATAATAATAATAATAATAAAGAAAAAACTTGAAAATTCTGATGATAATATTAAACAATTGAAAAATAAACTCATAGAAGAAGATATGAATAATTCCAGTATAATTAATAAGAAAGATGTAAGTATAAAAGAAAATTAGAGTATTATATATATATATATTTAATAGATATTATCAACTTCTTAATAATATCTTTTAATTGAAAATTTTTTTCTCTATTAAAGAAAAAAATTGAAGAGCAAAACGCTTTAATTATCAAATATAATGGAATTATTAATGAAATGGAAGAAGAAAGGTATATAATAATAATTATAAATATAATAAAATTATATTAATAATTAATATAATAATGAATGTAATATTTGAAAATTTATTAATAATTAATTTGATTGTAAAAATTAAATAATTAAATATAATAGGAAAAAAAAAACAATAGAACATCAAAATAAAATTAAACAAATACAAGATGAATATTTAAATGAACAAAAGAAAATAGAGGGGAATTATGTATAATAAACAATTATTATAGAATATCAATAATTTTTTTTTTTTTTTTTTTTTTTAAAAAAAAAAATTGAATCATAAACTAATTTTTATAATATTTTAAAATAGAAATTGGAAAGTGAACAAATGAATAATAAATATAAAAAAAAGGAAGAAGAAATAAAAAATCTTAATAATGTAAAATTAAATTTATATAAAATATATTAATATATAAATTTACAAAATGAATTTTAATAATTAAATATAATATAAATAATTTAAATAATATAAATAACATAAATAAATTAAAAATTGTAATTATAATAATATTTAAAAATAACAGCAAATTAAATCATTAAACGAAAAATATGAAAAGGAATTGAAACAGCAACAAGAAATTATAACAAATCTTAAACAGAATATCGAAAAATTGAATAAGGAATCAATTGAACAATTAAAACAAAAACTTTCAGAAAATAGAGTAAATTAAAAACATTTAAACATTTTTTAATTTTATATATTTAATGATATGTTATGTATGAATAACATATATAATTAATAATAAAAACAATAGGAAACTTTTAATAAAAAAATTGATACCATTGAAAAAGAAAAGAATGAAATTAAAGTAATAAATTTATATTTAAATTAAAAATATTTGGAATTATAATATTAAATATTAAATACTTTATATATATAGAATAAATATATGAAAGAAATTCAAGAAAAAATCAATGAGATTGAAAATTTAAATGAAAATAAAAAAATATTAGAAAAAAAAGAAATTGATTATCATAATGAAATATTGGAATTAAAAGAAACTGTAAAAATGGAATGCGAAGAAAGAATGTCTCTTATTTCTTCAATAGAAGAATACAAAAAGAAAATTGAAAAACTAAATATGAATAAAAATGTACCTAATAACGATAATATTACAAATTCTAAATCTACTAAGAATTCCGAACAGAAAAATGATGAAACCCAAGCTAAAACAAAAAATAATTCTATATTAACAAAGAAAAAATCCACAATTTCGTTAAAATCAAGTAAAAAAATTAAAAATATAAAAAAGCATAATTGGGCAAATCCAAATAATGAAAATTCGAAATAAATATTTATTATAAAATAATTTATACATAATATATACATAATTGTTTTTAATTTATTTTTTATTTATTTTTTTTTTTTTTTTTTTATGCCTATGTTTTTATTTTTTATTATAAGATTTATATATATAATAAAATTTTCTATCTATTTAAAAAAGAATTTTTTTTTTTTCAGAATTAAAAAACTTTTTAACTTAAATTATTGTTGCCTTTCATGTATTTGTGATAATAATTTATTATTTTATTAAATTTCAAAAATTTGAAGTAATTTATTATATAATTTAATGAAATAAATATTTTATCAATACGATTTAATTCTTTCATTTATAATTTTATCATTATTATAATTATTTTGATTTATTTAATTTATTTATTTATTTTAATAATTATTTTATTTCATATATTAACATATTTAACATTCATTTTTTTTTTTTTTTTTATTTTTAATTCCTATAAATTAATAAATAAATATTTCAAATATTTAAATTTTTTAAGGATTATATATTAGAATAAAAATATTATTAATAATTATTAAATATAATAGCATACGCTAACCCAAAGCATTGATTAAGAGTCATATTATTATTGATAATTAATAAAAGAGTTATTAAAAAAAACTTTAATGAAAAATAAATAATTATTATTAGAATAGATTCTCAATATGATATAATATTCATCTTTATTTAAAAAAGTATTTCTTATAATTCTAATTTAATAATATTTATTATAATAATATAATAAATTTATTGAGAATAATAAAACTACTTTAAATTTTAATAATATATTAAATCTAATGTAGTTATTTTTTTTTTTTTTTTTTTCTATTTATCTATATATTTATCTTATTTACTTATTAATAATTTTTTATTTATTAAATATTAATTAAATAAAAAATATAAATAAAAATAATTCATTTATTTATATGTTTGTTTATTATAATTTTTTTTATAACTTGATCTTTATTTTCTAATGTTTATTAAAGTAGGATAAATAATAATTATATGGATAAATATACAATTGGTAGAATAATAAAAAATTATTATTTCGGATGATACCTTATTATAATAGGATAATTATTAACAAATAATTTATAAAAGATGGTTAACCTCTGAATATATGTATATATATTTTAAATTTTAATATATTTCATAATAAACTATAATTAATAATGTATATAAAATTTTTAAAAAAAAAAATTAATCAATTTTAATACTTAATTAAATTAATAACATTAAATATCATTCATAAAATTACTTAATATTTAATAAAATTAATAGAAAGGTATATATATAAAGGTATTTTACTTTTTTATTTTTTTCTTCTTTAATATAATTATATTTTATAAATAAAGGTTCAATTGGAATATTGTAGGTTATATTAATTTTGATATTATATATTTAAATAGAACAAATTTATATTGTTAAAAGTATTTGTATATAATTTAACATAATTCTTTGTAAAAATTTGTAATAAATGAAATAGTTATAGTTAAAATAATTAACATGGAAGAAATCAAGAAATATGTTAATGAACAAGAAAAAATTCTTTATGATGAATTAAATGAACTAAGTCTTGATGTGAGTAATCATTTAAAGTATTAGAAATAAATATTGGTGAAATAATATAAAAGTATATGGAAATCCTTATGGAATTAATGTGAAATACAAATTAAAATAAAATTTATTTTTATTTTAGTATTATATATATTACTTTAATAAAGATAATAATATTATTATATTTACTAAATTTTATATTTTTAATTAAATAAAAATATTATGCATTTCTTTTTCTAAAAACAAAAAACAACAAAAAACAACAACAAAAAAAAAAAAAAAAAAAAAAAAAAAAAAAACGAAATTGATAATTCTATAGA
>JACVTC010000001.1:1442500-1510000 GCA_016946835.1 Neocallimastix lanati (nom. inval.) | reverse complement strand
TTTGATATATAAAATAAAGATTATAATTTAAATAAATAATTTTTAATTTTACATTGATTTTGGTATAGTTTTGAATATTAAATAATAAAATAAAGAATAAAATCCAATAAATAAATATAAATATATATAAAGATAAAAAGATAAAAATTAGTTTATATATATATATATATATTTTTCCTTTCAAAATTACTATACAAAAAAATTAAACTATATAAAAATATATACATACTCCCGTATTAGTTCATTAACAATCAAGTTTTCATATGATAATTTTGGCTTTTCTTGGTCTTCATCATCTATTGCTTTAAATACTTCACTTCTAATATTTGCTTTTATTTTATTAATAATACCTTTAACTTCAAGTGATTCTTTCAAGACTTTTTTTTTTATAAACAAAATAATTTTTAATTACGACATATTAAAAAAAAAAAAAAAAAAAATCAGTTTGTTTTTCTTTTTTTTCTATTTTTTTTTATCAATATATTATTAATAATATTTATTGATATAATAACAGCACAATTTATTGTTTTTTAAATAATGTATATATATAATATTTTTTTTTCAATTAATTTCTTTATTATACCTTCTTTCAAGTCTTCATAAGTAGCCATTTTCTTTTGTTTTTTAAATTGTGTTAATTTCTATTGTATTTATGAAAGAACTATTTTTAATTATTTTTAATAAAATATTTATGTTACAATAATTTAATCCGATATGATTATCATAAATTAAAAATTAATATTTTTTTTTTTTTTTTTTTTTTTTTAGTTTTTTACTTTTTAAATAAAAAAAATAATAATAATTTTTTAATTAATTTTTTTCTTTTTATAATTATTATTATTATTATTTTGTATATGTGAATTAAATTAAATTTATGTAATACAAAATAAAAAAAAAAATAATAAATCATTTAATGAAATCTTATATAAATATTATAAATATTGTTTATGTTTAATTTTTTTTATTTTAGATTTTTAAATAATTAAATAATTAAAATTTAATTAATATAAATTAAAATTGTAATTAAAAATTTTTAATAAAAAAAATTATATATATCTGTTTTTATTTAAAGTTTACGTGTCATTTGAACACACTATTACTTTTTAAAATTTTAATAATAATTATATTACTCTATTTTATAAAGCATTCAAATATAATTCATAAAAATAAATAGTAAAATATGATAAATTAATTATTCAAAATAATACCAATTTATTTTTTTTTTATTTTTATTTTTTTTTTTTCCCAGATAAATAAAGGAAAAAATAATTATAATTATTTATTTTTTTGAACCTAATTCTCCTGATAGGAAGTTGCTTTTTTTTTTAATAATAATAGCTTTAGGAATATAAATTCTCTTTTTACCATTCCAAATGCCTAAACTTACACACAGTTTTTTGAATATTTTTATTATCTTTTTTTTTTTTTTTTTTTTTTTTTTTAAATAGCCACAATTATTGAATATTTTTATACTTTTTGATGTTTTCCATTAACTTTAATAAACTATAAAATGCGTAAATAAAAACTAACAAACAACATAATTAACAAAAATTTTTATTTTTATTTAAATTTTATTTTTATTTATTTATTTATATGTGCAAAAACTTTTACATTATTTAAAAGATAAATTATTATAGACTAAAATATATAATTCTTTACTATTTTTTTTTTTTTTTTTTTTAAATCATTATTCATGTTATATTTTGTTTATATAAAAAATCTAAAATAATAAAATTGCAATTAAATTTATTTAAAAATTTATAATTAAATATATATATATATTATTATATTATATACACCTCAATGTTTCTTTTGTTTAATAAAACCCACTTTATAAATAATAAAGAAAAACTATTATATAACTTCAATTTTTTTTTTTTCTTATTTGTTCTTTTATAACTTTTAATTTTTTAATAATTACTTTATATAAAATTTAATAATTTTTTTTTTTTTATTTTATTTTTTATGGGGTTTTGTGCTTTGTTGTTAAGTTATATTTAAGTTATAATAAATTATGTTTTTTCTTTTTTTTTTTTTTTTTTAAAAAAAAATATTTCTTTAAAAAAATATATTTATGAAAAATTATGAATTACTTTTTTTTTTTTTTTTTTGATACTTTTTTTCATAAAAAAAAATTAATTATAAAATATAATAATAATATTTAAAAAAAAAAAAGATATTTAAATATTGCGTTGCTATATATATTCTAGTATTGCTTACTAGTACGAAATTTTTATAAATAATTGATTTCTAATCATATATAATTAACATGTTCTATCAAAAATTTACATATTTAAATCTTCTTCATCTATAAATTGACCACCTAATTCCATTTGATGTAAAGCCTTACCAGCTGGTACCATTGGTAAAACATGTTCATTTTCATCAATTACAACATTAAGTAAAACTGGCTTATCAGTTTCAAGGAATTCCTTAATCTTTGCTGGTAAGTCCTTCTTATCATCACAATACATTCCTTTAAGATTCATTGCTTCTGCAACCTTTACGAAATCTGGATTAGTCATCTTAGTTCCAGAATGACGGAAGTTATAGAATAAATCTTGCCATTGCTTTACCATACCTTGATATGAATTATTTAAAAGTAAAATCTTAACACCAATTTGGTATTGACCTACAGTAGCCAATTCCATCATAGTCATAGAAAGAGATGAATCACCATCAATATCAATGACAGTTTTTTCTGGCTTAGCAATCTTTGCACCAATACATGATGGAAGACCGAATCCCATAGTACCTAAACCACCTGAAGAAATAATAGAACGTGGTTTTCTCCAACGATAATATTGAGCTGCCCACATTTGATGTTGACCAACACCAGTAGAAATAATTACATCTTCCTTCTTATCCTTTAATTGACGATCAAGTTCTTCAATAACTTCTTGTGGTTTCATTGGTTTACCTGGTTCTGATTTTTTATAGGTAAATGGATACTTCTTTTTCCAATTGATAACTGTATTAGCCCATTCTGTTCTCTTATTCTTTTTAATCATTGGTAACATTAATTCAAGATTTTCAGTTACATCACCTACAACAGCTTCTGTAGCCTTTACAACCTTGTTAATGTTCTTTGGCATAATTTCAAAGTGAATAATACCTCCTCTCTTTTCAAATGCGGCTTCTTTGGCTTTTGGAGCAAATTCAGAAATCTTACCAGTAACACGATCATCAAATCTAACACCAAGAGCAAGAATTACATCAGCCTTCTGAATAGCAAGATTAGCATATACACTACCGTGCATACCGAGCATATGAAGGGCTAATGGTTTTTCTTCATCATAAACACCAAGACCTTGAAGAGTTGTAGTAACTGGAATATTAGCTTTTTCAACTAATTCATTTAAGATCTTTGGACCATCTGGATGGTTTAAAAGACCTGCACCAGCATAAATAACTGGTCTTTTAGCATTATTAATAAGTTTAGCAGCACGTTCAATTGTATGAATTTGTTTTTGATTTGGACTTTGTTGATTTAAAGGTCTAATAGATGGTATTCTAACTTGAAATCCATTAATTGGCTTCTTTAAAACTCCGGCAGTAACATCCTTAGGTAAATCAATTAAAACAGGACCTGGTCTTCCCGAAGTAGCAATATGGAATGCTTCATTAATTCTTCTTGGTAATTCACGAATATCCTTAACTATACAATTCCATTTAGTACAAGCTCTACTAATACCAACAACATCTGCTTCTTGGAAAGCATCAGTACCAATTGAAGCATTTGGAACTTGACCTGAAAATACAACCATTGGAATACCGTCAGAATAAGCATCTTGTAATGGTGTAATAATATTTGTTGCACCTGGACCAGAAGTAACAATGGCAACACCAACGTTACCACTTTATTTTAAAAATTTAATATTACACCAATAAATTAGTAATTTCGTCTATTAATATTATTAAGTTTATTTTTTCTACATTACAAAAGAAAAAAAAGGTTAATACATTAATAATATTTACCTTGCACGTGCATAACCTTCAGCCATATGACCTGCTCCTTGTTCATGTCTTGGTAAAACAAATTCAAATTGATCTGTTTCATAAATAGCATCCATAATTGGAAGTATAGCACCACCTGGGTATCCAAAAACGTGTTTTACATTATGACGTTTTAACATTTCATGTAAAATTTCACCACCTGTCATTCCAATGAATGCATCTTCATAATCTTCGTCATCTTTATCTTGTGGTGCAACAGCAGCAGAGGTAGTTAATTTTTGATTTTGTTGATACTTAATTTTGCTATTTATTGACTTTGATTCATTTGGTTTTAAAGTAGTACTTAATAATCTTTTAAATAATTTTTAATATTTTTTTTTAAAAAATAAAAGATATTAATACATTATTTTTAAAATATTAAATATTTCTCTCTAAATATTATAATATTTATACTATATCATTTTTATATTGGTTTTATTATTCAATATATTCATATTCAATTAATAATACATTTTATTACTAATTAATATTTCTATCTCTTTTTTTTTTATAAGTGCAAATGTACAAATAAATAATATATTTATTAAAACTATTTTATTATATATTTTTCGCTTTTATTAGATTTATATTACGCGTAAAATAACTATATCCAATATTTTTAAGTATTAAAACTATTTGAATATGATAATTAATAATATTTATAAATCATTATATTTTATTATACCTTTTAATAGTACTAGTTTTAGTTATATTTGATAATTTACAGGTAGTGCTTAAAGTAACACCAGTAGCACTTGTTATTGGTGCAACAATAGATTTTTTAACAGTGTTTGATAACATTTTTATTAATATTAATTAAATTTTAAATTAAACTATGACTTATTAACAAAAAAAAAAAAACTTCTATTATATTATTTATATTCTTTTTATTTTTATATTTTTATTATTAAAGTAAATTATTAATTTATTTATATTCCTTTTATAAAAAACAAATAAATAATATATATATATTAACTCTAAAAAGATTTTTAGATTACTATCTTTTCTCTAATTATTCCTTAAAAATTTGCAATAAAAAATTTTTAATAAAAAAAGAAAGAAAAAAATTATTTTTTATATATCTTTTTTTATTAAAGATTTCTTTTCATAAATTATTATTAATAAAAAATCATATTCTATATTAAATATATTATAAAAGACTATCAAATATATTGGAATTATATAATAATATTATATATTATATTAAAAATCATAATTTTATCAAATATTATTTCTACTTTATTTACATATATTATATTTTATTTCAAAAAAAAAAGTATATATATACTTCATATATAACTAAAATATATTTAAATTATATTGATATCCCTTAAATATTAGAATATATTGATTATAAATTAAAAAAAAATAAATTCTATGGTTGTCTATTCATATATATAATAAATTTAATAATATATTGTAAATATATTATAAACATATTTTAATATATATTAATCATTTTAATCTTAATTTTTGATTTAAAAAATTTTATAATTCTATTATATAGATTCACATATAATAATTTACGAACAATATAATTATTATATATATGAAGTATTTTATTAGTATTTTATTATATTGCATTAATTAAAATTTAATTAAATGAAATATATATTGATGTAAAAACCAAATTTCTTTATTAAGAGCTGTGTTAAATTTAACAGAAAATGCTTAAAATATAAAATTTCAAATATTATTATTACATTTTTTTTTTATTATAATTATTTAATATTTATTTATTTATTTATTTATTTATTTATTTATTATTTATTATTTATTAATAAATACTCTTTTTTATTATTTATTATTTATTATTTATTATTTATTATTTATTATTTATTATTTATTATTTATTATTTATTATTTATTATTTATTATTTATTATTTATTATTTATTATTTATTATTTATTATTTATTATTTATTATTTATTATTTATTATTTATTATTTATTATTTATTATTTATTATTTATTATTTATTATTATTCAATTATTTTTAAAAATTTTTAGTGTGGTACGGATATTTTAAAATAATCGCATACCACATAAAATAATATTTAAATGTATCATAGAAGTTATTAATATACACATTAAAGATTTTACAATAGGAGTATTTATGTTTTATTATTGATAAAATCTTTTTTTATTTTTATAATTATTACTATTATTATTATTATAACTATTAATCTATTAGTAAAATATAATACTTTATTTAATATATTATTAATAAATAAATAAATACTATAATTATTATTAGCATTGGTATTATTTGATTTTTTTTTTTTTTTTTTTTTTTTAAAAAAAAGATTTTCTTTTTAGTAAGAATGCTATAAATTTAAACAAACCACATTAAAAATAAAATATTATTAATGTTTAGCATAACATGATGTATTATATTACATATTTAATTCAGTTTTAATAATTAATAATCATTAAAATAGATTTTATAGATAGAAATTTTACAGATTAAAATTTAAATGAAAGAATCTATGATAAAAATTTTAGTTAAATATAGCGTTAATTATCCTTTCAAATTCATATAGCATACTATTATAAATTAAAGAATTATTATTTAAATATAATTTTAAATAGTTATATATTTATATCTATTATTATTATTATTATAAATTCGCATTATATCCTTTGTAAACTTTTTTGTTATTAATTTTTTATATTACTTTACTATTTATTTTATAATAATTATATTTTAATAAAGCTTTAATATTTTATATTACTTCACTATTTATCTTAATTCATTTTGGTTTTATTTTTATTTTAAAATATTAAAACTATTAGCTATTTATTTAAAATTACTTTTTAAAATCCACATTACTAATAAATTTTCATTATATTCAAAATTATATCAAAATTAAATAAATCAATATATTTATATAGTACTTAAATGGTATATATAATATATCATATATATTAATATTTTTTAACATCCAAAAATTATAGGAGTAAAGATGTTTTAAGAAAAAAAGTATATTTTTAAACCTCCTATAATTTTAATAAATAATTTTTCATAAAAAAGATTTCCAACATTTTGTTTTATAATTTTCTAATGGTTTTAGAAATATAAAAGTAATATAAAAAATATGATATAATAAATATATTTGCTATTTTTTATAATGAAAAATTAGAATATTTTTACTCTGTAATAAAAAAAAAAGCTATTATTTTAACATCAAAGTTAAAATATTATTATTATTATCATTATTTTATTTTATTTTATTTTATTTTATTTTTTATTTTATTTTATTTTATTTTTTATTTTATTTTATTTTATTTTAATCTGTATTTTATATTAATATTCTAGTATTTATTTTATTCTTGTCAAAATAGTTTAATATTAACTTTAAATTATTCCTATAATATGTACATAAAATTATTTAAAAACATAAATATAAATATTAAATTGTACTTCGTGACATGACGTGACTTTCTGATTTTATAAAATATTTAATAAAATAATAAAACATGTATAGAATGTTATCTATAAACTTTTTAGCGTATGAACATAAATAATTTTTAATAACATTCTATACAATTAAATTCAGCAAATGAACATAAATAATTTTTAAAAACATTCTATACAATTAGTTAAGCTAAAAAAATTTTTAAATAGTATAATACAATACATATTTATTTTTTTATTTTTTATTTATTAATTAAAAAAAAAATTTTTTTTATTGTTAAATATATTAACATATTAACTTTACTATTTATTTTATTCTTATATTGCTTATATATTTAATATTTAAAGTTTCTTTAATTTACTTTTTTTTATTTTATTTTTTTTTTTTTTTTTTTTTTTTTTAATTTTGATAATAAAATTTAAACAATTATTATTATTATATTATAATATTTTTAACATAATCTTTTCATGACTTTTATTAAAAAATTTTTGATAAATTTTTTGAAAAAAAAAGTAGATTATAAATTCAAATAAAAAATAATTAATATAAGGCTATTTTTTTGTCAAATACTCAATATATTGAGTTTCAATTATTGATCTTTAAAATAAAATAAAAAAAAAAGATATAAATTAATAGTAGAATGATAATAAATTATAAATTATCAAAAATTTTCATTAACATCAAATTACTACTCTTATGTATAAAGAATATTAAAATGGTTATGGTTATATCTTTAAATTAAAAAAAAAATATTGCTTTTATTATATTATATTTATGTTACTCATTTAACTTCTTTCCACAAAAACACTTAATTGGAATAAAAATATTATATATATATATATTTTTAATGGTATCAAAAATAATTATTAAGAAATAATTTATTTTTAATTATAAATATATTAAATGGTATTTTAATTTTTTTTTTTTTTTTTAGTAAAAAATTAAAAAAAAAAATGAAATGGGTTTGCATGAAAAAAAAAAATGAAAAATTCATAAAAAAATAATTATAAATAATAAAATTCATTTTATAAATATGATTTTTTAATTATTCGTTTTTTATTTTTTAAAATTCAATTATTGTATTTTTTATATTAATAAAAATATGTTAAATTATATAAATTATATAAATTATTTATATATATTATTTAATAAATTCTTACCCAGTATATGTTTCTCCTATATTAAGTTTTTAAGGTTTAATTGATCAAATTTAGTTATAGCTTCAAAATATATATTACTGGATCTATCGAACAAATAAAAAAAAAATACCAAGTATTTAATGGTATAAAATATAGTATTTTTTTATTTATTCTATTTTAATATATTCAAAAATTAACACTACCTATATATATATAAAGTTTAAAAGTGAAAACTTTGATTGTATTGTTACAAGTTAATATTATATATAATTATATAAAATTGTATAGTAGAATATGAAATATATAGATAAATATATTTTTGTTTATATATACATACATTTATATATTAATCAGTTTATTTTATAATATTATAGTTATATATTCATATATCAAAACCAGTAAGATAACACTATATATAACAGTTTAAATATCATTAAACTATTTACAATTATTTATTATATATTATATATATTATTACTTTATATTAAGTACTAATCAGAAATATATAATTAATAGTTTTAATATTTAAAGAACAATAAATTATAATTAAAAATAATAATTTATAATTAAATAAATGAATAAATAGATTAATAAATAAATAAAAAAAAATTAATTTTTTACTATTTTACAATTCTCTATCTTACATAAATAATTTTTTTCTTTTTTTTCTAAATTTATTAAGATGGATTATTCATTTTTAAAATACATTTATTGGTAATATATTCCATATATATTATATTATATAATATAATATAATATTTTAAATATTCAATATGTATTATATGCTTTAATTTCTTAATATAAAATTTCTATTTTAGTAAAAATATTAAAAAGTAGGATTAATTTCCAATTATAATCTAATCTTAATATATGATAAATTACATTGGTTTTAATTAAAGTCTATTACACTTTGATCACAAATATATGAATAATCTATATTTTTATGTTTTTAGAATCTTTTTTCACAAAATAAATACTTAGAAGATATCAATTTAAATTTATCCAATCATTTATTATTTAGTAATATCTTCATCAAAAAAAATTTTTATTTCTTTTTCATAATAAATAATAAATAATAAATAATAAATAATAAATAATAAATAATAAATAATAAATAATAAATAATAATAAATAATTGAATAATAAATAGTAAAAAGTAAATAATTAAATAATTAAATAATTAAATAATAAATAATAAATAATAAATAATAAATAATAAATAATAAATAATAAATAATAAATAATAAATAATAAATAATAAATAAATAATAAATAATAAATAATAAATAATAAATAATAAATAATAAATAAATAATTAAATAATTAATAATACATAATAAATAATAAATAATTATATAAAAAATATAATAGTTATTTATTATTTAAAATTTTAAGTTACGAGTAAAATGTTCTGAAAATTTTGAATACTATTAATAAAATTATAATAAAAAATTAAATACAATAACAATAAAAATTATGGAAGATTATAATTATTTGAATAATTAAAATAATATTAATATCATTTATTAGGTAAAAGTTTTTATTTTTATAGCCAGATAATATATAAAAGTATTTTGATATACATAATTTCAAGGTTTCTTTTTGTTAAAAATTTATTTATTGTATACCTTAAAAATAAAAAATAATAAAATTTTAATAGTGGGTATTATAATTTCAAATAAGATATAGGTATTATAATTAATTATTTATATTTCGTAAATAGAAAAATCAAATATTATATTGATTTTCTTTCAACATGATACTATTCATGAAAATATATATATATATATATATAACACTGTGTTATTCTATATCAGTTCTACTATTTATAATTAAAATATTTAATATTATAAATTTGAAATTAAATATTTATGAATTTATTTATGATTTAGTTACAAGTTACAATATAATATATAATTTATTATAATTTATTATATGAATTTTAATTTATACTAAGTTTTTATTATATAAAGATATTGAAACATAAACAAAATACAGAAAATAAAATTTTTTTTATTTATTATTGAATATATTTAATCATCAAACTGTTAAGCAATCTGATGTATTAAAAATTAATGATTCCAAGTTTAGTAACACAATATTTTTTTTAAAAAAAAAAAAAAAAAAAAACATTATAAAAAATATAAAAAATATAGTATATAATATAACACAATTTAATATATATATATTAACATAGTAAAATTTAAATGAATAATAAATTATTTAACTAAATTTATTTACATTTGCCTTTTTTATTTATTACATTAAATATTAATAAATTGTAATAAAAAAATATATATATATATATAAATACATCACAAGAAATTTTTTTTAATTATCATTTTTTTTTTTCACATTAAATATCTATTAATATTAATGACATAAAATTTAAATTTTGAATCAAAATAATTTGTTGTTTCATATAGTTTTTTTTGGTTCGTTCTTAAAGAATAAGCATTAATAATTAATTCAACTTCTTCAAATCCTGGATCTTTTAAAATATATTATTAAAATTTATTATTAATTTAGCCTTTTATTCTTTATTTATCTATCTGACTATATTTTATTTTTTATTGAATTTTTTGTCTAATTTTTATATAATCAATATTATTATATATGTATATAAAAATAACTTTCAATTTTGTATCAAACATCTCAACCATAAAGCTAAATTACTCATACAAAATATTAAAGAAATTATAACTTTTTCTATCTACAAATTCATAATTTAATTAAATATCATAAAATTTCAAAGGAAAAAAGGAAATTAATAAAAAAGATTTTTCATTATTTATATAATACAATACTATCTGGATTAAAATATTTTTTGCGAGTCTGTAATATATTGAATGATTGAATAATAAATCAGCCATAATAATAACTTCAAATTTTTTATTGTTGGTATTTTTCATAAGCTGAGACCAATAACATTAAAGGTCTTATTTTTAATTATTTTAAAAATGTTTCTTATAACATTTCTTTATATGTTATCTTTTAATTTTTTTCAAATTAATTTTCTTTGTAAATTTCAAATTAATTATAATTCTTTAAAAGGGTTATATTAACACTGAAGGAAAAATCCAATAAAATTTTCATTTCATATAAATTGAAAATGCTCTTTAATTCTCTATTCTTTTTTTCATCTGTCATATTAAATTTATATAATATCAAATCAAAAAAAAAAAAAAAAAAAAAAAACTATTTAAAATAATAATAATAATAATAAAAAAAAAAAAAGATATTAATTATGAAATTTATAAATCAGATAATATACATTAAAAATAATTATCATTTATTTAATAAAGTATTATACGTTTTATTGTTAATTTAACAAACAAATTGATTAAATACATAATCATTAATTATAAAATAATAAAAATATATATATATATATATTTAATTTTAAATAAATCTTTTTAATTATTAATTATTATTATATTTTATGATATTTATTTATTTATATAATTTTTTATTTTTTATATTATTTTATTTTTTATTTTTTATTTATTTATTTATTATTATTATTATTATTATTATTATTATTATTATTATTTTATTGTTTATATTTTTTTAATTAGTATTATCATTTGACTCGTGTGTTTATAATTTGTGTGGTTATCTCATTTTATTTATTTATTTATTCATCTATTATTTATTTTTCTATTATTTATTTTTATATTCTATTGGTTTAGTTATCTTATTCGGATTTATTTTTCCTTCAGAAAATATTGGAGTGTTATTATTATTTTTCATAAAGGAATATATAATCCATATATTTGCAACAAATAATAAGAGTTCCGTAAGCCATATATTAATATAATTATTTTGTCCAAGATGTTCCAGTTTAAAAGCACTAGAAAGGTAGATAGCCTAATTTTTTATTATATTTTATTATCATTATTATGATAATCATTTATGTTTTTATTTATAAAATGAATAAAGTTATTATATTTTGTTGATTTTTTATATAAAAAAAATATATATATATATATAATAAAAAATAAAAAATAAAAATAAAAATAATTATATAAATATATATATAAATCAATTATTTCCCTTCTATTATTATTAATATAATGTTTAAAATACCTGTGTAGCAACCCATGCAATAATTAATAAAATAGCTTGAATTGGTTTCTTCATTAATTTTGATTGTGGAATAATTAATGGTAAGAAGCAAAGATACCACATAAAGTACTATTTGTATAAGTAAAAAGTTAATATATATATATATTGAATTAATTACCATAAATATATTACCAAATAATTATTATATTTATAATAATGTTAACTATTAAAATAAATGTAATACCTGTGATGTGCAAACTTTTTGATAAGTAACAAATACATAAGTTTGTAAGAAACAACAGAAAATGATATCCTTATAATAATAGAGACCAATTAAAACTATTAAAAGCATTTGAGGAATAAATGTTAAAAGACCTAAAATTTTTGAAAAGAAAGATTCAGTAACAGACATTGAAAGATACATTTGATAGAAATAAATTGAAAAATTATGTCTGTGATCCTTTCTAATTAAATGATAAAAGTAAGTTTCATTGAGAAATTCCATTCCATAGCTATATTTATAGATTATTATAATAAAATTTTAAGAATAATGAATGAATGAATAAATAAATAAATAAAAACATATAAATAAATGAATAAAAAAAAAAAAAAGGATTAACAATTTATGATTAATAATTTTTATTAATATTATTTATTTAATATTATTTATTATTATAAAAATTTTTATTAAAATGAAAACTAATTATTTATAATATTCTTATTAAAAATTATCATATTTTTATTTCAAAATTTAAATGTACTTACATTTTATACATAATACCAGTTAATAAAAAGAAAGTACCTGCACTTAATAAAAAGAATTTTATTCTTGCTGAATTAAATAATTTTGCTTTAACACCAAGATAATTACTATCTAACATATATAGAATAGGAAGAGAATAAAGAATTGGATAGATTTTAAAATGAACTGAAAATCCATATAATATTGAACCAAGGATTAATCTCTTGGTAGCAAAACAATAAAGCGTTGCCATAACAAGCATATCTAATATACTTTCAGCACTACCTCTTGTTGAAATGGTAATAACAAATGGATTTAAAAGCCAAATGGAAGTTAAAGATATAATCATAACTTTACTAGTAACTTTGAACATTTTTAAAAATTCATATATGTAATAGCCTACGATTAGATCACAAATAATAAATAATATTTTTCCAAATTCAGGAATTACTGTAATATTTGGTACTAAAAGCCAAGCTAAAAGGGGTGTATAACGATAAGTTGCTCTTTCATATGGTGATTGTTTTTGATTTACAAAACGTGAAGCATCAGTAAAAACTGAGTAATCTATATCTGTGAATTTTACTAACATATGTTTATCCTGCCATAAACCATATAAAAGAAATCCAATTCTAAGAATGGTACCCAAAAGTAATAATATTTTAATAGTTTTATCCATTTTATCACTATTATAATAATTATTTATATTTGAAATTATTTATTATTATCTTTAAGATTTTATTTTTAATATATAAATAATGAAATGATTTTTTGAATAGTAATATGAAATTTCTTTTTTTTTTTTTTTTTTTTATTTATTTATATATACAATTATTATTATTATTATTACTATTATTATTATTATTATTATTTTTTTTTTTTTTTTTTTATATAATATTTTTTTATTAATTATTATTATTTTTGCTTATTGATTAATATATATATTCATAATTTTTTTTTTTTTTTTTTTTTTTTTTTTTGTTAGTTAATATTAATAATCTTTTTCTTTTTTATGATTGAATGTATCTTACATTAATTTGCTTAATATTTATTTTTTTTTTTTTTTTTCACTTTCTTTTTTATCTCCGTTTTTAATAAGTTTTATTTTTTATTTCAATTTCTATTTCTAATTTATTTTATTTCATTATATTTTTTATTATTTATAGTATTATTTTTTTTAACTTAATAATAATAAAAAAAAAAAAAAAAAATACATATATAAAAATAAATTTTATTTAATTTTTATAAAACAACCAATTCTTAATTGTAATAAATATATATATATATTTATATATAAACAAATTTGTATTAATGAATTATTTAATTTAATATACCATTATAAATTTTATTATTAAAAATATTTTTTTTTAATAAACTGAAACCACCCAAATCAATTTAAAATAATATTAAAATTACCTTTTCTTTCTTTCTTTTTTTTTTTTTTTTTTTTTTTTTTTTTTTTTTTTATTTATTTAAAGAAGTTAAAGGTTTAATTTTTTAATTATTAAATAAAATAAATTTATAATATTAACTTATATTTATTATCCTTTATATATATATTTGAAATATCAAAAAAAAAAAAAAAAAAAAAAAAAAAAGATATATATAAAACTTATTAAATATGTAAAATACTAAATATTGTTTTTTTTTTTTTTTTTTTTTTTTTAATAGATGATGTTAAGAATACGAAATTTTTTTGAATAATTTTTAATTTAATTTTATAATATAAAATATAATTATTTGTTTTTAAAAAAAAAAAAAAAAATAGGAAACATGATTAGGAACATAATATTACAATTGTAAAACTACATTGTTCAAATATTAATATTTAAATAGGATAATAATAATAATAATAATAATAAATTAAAAAAAAAAAAAAATATATATATATATATATTATAACAAAAATATATTACAAACAAAATAATTGAATAATTTATAGAAATTTTAATTTTTTTTTTTTTTTTTTTTTTTTTTTTTTTTTTTTTTTTTTTTTTTTTAAATAATGATCAAATATAATTTATTGTTTCTTTTAATAAATTTATATATTAAAATGATATATTATGTTATAACAAAATTATTATTAAATATATATATATATAAATATATACTTTTTTTTTCTTTTAAATAATAATATAATAAATCATTACTATTAAAAATAAAAATGTTTCATCAATTTTTAAATATATTATTTTTATTATTCTTATGAATTATTTAAATTTTTTGTTTTATTAAATTTTTTTAAAGATAAATTAAATAAAAATTTTCTATTATTATTAAATGTGTAAATAAAAATTTTTAGTAAAAAAATAACTGACTGTTTAACCAATAAAACTAATAAATAAATATAAATAAAAAAGAAATGTATTATGTTATATAAATACTAGAATATTATATATATATATAGGGGTAAAATAAATAATTAATTATTTATAAATGAATATATATATTTTATTTTTTATTATTATTATTATTTAAATTTGGATAGTTCTTAAGTTTTTGCATATTTCTTCTAATCTTCTTTTTCCTTTTGGTGTATCATTTATAATTTGTTTAACTAGATCATATCTAAATATTATGATAATAAAAATAAAATTTAAATAATTCAAAATTTTTTAAAAAAAATTGTTTAATAATAGTAATAATAATAATTATAATAATTAAAATAATAATGATAAATGATAATCATTATCATAATATTAATATTAATTATTATTATATTTATTTTTGAAACTCACGTAACATTTCCATATTTATATACAAATCTCCAATTTAACTTTCCATAAGGGTATGCACAATTACTATTTATAAAAAAGTCTACAAAATATCTGAATTTTTGTTTACCATCGAAGAAAACAATTCTAACAATAGTTGTATTATTTTGCATTGATAACGGAATTTCTTTAGATTCAATATCCTTAGAGTTAGCAGAATAGATTTCAACAATATTTGTTTGTAAAACTAATTCAATATCTTGAAATAATTTTGTTAATTTACTCCAATAATAGGCTACATCATCTAATGTCTTTTATTTAATAATAATAATAATAATAATAATAATTATTATTATATAGTATAAAGTTGTTGTATAGTATTAACAATAATAAATAAATATCAATTAATATTATTTAATTTAAAAAATTATAATGATAATTATTATATTTTTATACCTTTCTAATAATTTTATCATTTTCACAAATAGGAATTTTATTTTGTATACCTTTAATTACAGGTTTAAACTATTATATTAAAATTTTTAAATTTAATTAATATATTTAAAAATATTTAATTATATTTAATAGTATTATTAATAATTTATAAAAAACTTACTTTTTCAATATCTATTCTGAATTTAGACTTCTATATTTATTTAAGTGTTAATCATTTTAATAATAATAATAATAATAATAATAATTAAATATTTAGGAAAATAATAATAATAATAATAATAATTAAATATTTAGGAAAATAATAATAGTAATAATATTTAAATTAATAAAAAAAAAAAAAAAAAATAAAAAAAAATAAAGGTAAATTTAATTATTAATTTAATAATGAATATATATATAATTTATTGATATAATTGTATGGCTATACCTTTATATCTACAAAGTCAATATTAACATCATAAATTAAATTTGTCTGATTTCTACGATTAAATGAAACTTGAAGAATATCATCATGAATATATGAAATTAAATCAGGAGATAAATTCTTAATTTTCCAATTTGATATAGATACAACAAGATTAAACTCATCTAATATATATATATATATATCATATAAAAATTAATAAATAGCTATTAACATTTTAACTGTTTATTTTATTTGTTTTAATCTTTAACATACTTTTGCTTTTTTTAAGTGTTTCCTTTGTAAATATTGTTGACTCTAATTGCTTGATCCTTTCTTCTGATTGTTTAATAATCTAATAAAAAATAATTTTATAATATTCATTATAATTTAAATTAATATTATATATCATATAATATATTTGATAAATAATATATATATATCAAATATTTTTAATTTATTATTTTAAACTCTACATTATTTAATTGCTCTATAGTACTATTTAATTCTTCTATTTTTTTTAAAGAATTTTCTTTTTCCTTTTCATATGATAATGTATCTGTTTTTAAACTTAATATATATTGTCTAAAATAAATAAATAAATTTATTAATATATATATATATTATAAATAATTATAAAATAATACATTATATTATTAAATATATACTTTTGTTCTAGAGTTTTCTTTTCTAATAATGACATTCTTTCTTCAAAAGATTCTGAAAATACATCTTGACTATTTTATATATATAATTTATTAACTGTTATTATTATTTATTATTTTTAATAATTTAAATATTAAGAAATATTTTAATACCTTTTATTTAAATCTATTGCTTCAATTAATTGTTTATAATAACGTTTCATTGATGGAACATATTTTGTCACTTCACTGGAAAAATTGTTTATTTTTTCCATATCCTATATAAATTTAAATTATTATTATTATTATTATTATTATTATTATTATTATTATTATTATTATTATTGTTGTTGTTGTTGTTGTTGTTGTTATTATTATTATTGTTGTTGTTATGTTTATATTTATGTTTATTTATTATTTATTTCTTTATTTTTGTCTATCTATATATATATATAATTACCATTTTAAATAACTCAATGGTTTTTTTATATTTTTTATTCATTTCATTACACATAGAAGTTCTCCATCTATACCATGCCTGTTTTGCTTTTAATCTACTATATTCTTGGGTTGTTTTAAACTTTTGCTGTTATAATTAAATTTTAATACATTTATTTAATATATAATTATGAACATAGATTATTAAGATATTAAATTTTATTATTTTAAATATATGATTTATTACTTGTAAATCTCGTCTTTGATCATCAACAGCATTACTATAATCTTTGAAACAAGTAGGTAAATTTTTTAAAAATTCTTTATCAAAATTATCTAATGAATTTTGACATTCTTTAATAGATTTTCGAATATCAACACATTCCTTAATAGTTCAATATAATATTATAGGTATTAGCAATTAAATATTTATATTTTATTCCAATATTTATTAATATTAAATTATAATTAATTTGAAAATTAGTTTTATTATTATAAATATTTACATATTTTAACCCTTCCAATTCTTGAAGATAAACTGATATTGCTTTTAATTTTTCAACTTCTGATAATTGGGCTTTTTAATTTATTAATTTTTTTTTTTTTTAATGATACAAATAGTATTAATCAATTTAGTATTATTATAAAATAAATAAAAAAATAAATAAAATAATAATTATTTTTATATACCATTATTTATTTCAATATTAGGTAATTTCCGTTCAATCTTTTTTTCAAAATTGTCTTTGAATTGAATTCCAATTAATTGTAAATATCTTGTAAGAGTTAATGATTTATCTTCATTATTCTATTTAATATTTAAAATATTTTTATTATATTATATTAGATATAGTTAATAGAAATATTTACATAGTATTTAAATACTTAAATAAAAACTTACATCTTCAGATAATGAAATGTCACCACCTAAAATTGATAATTCTTCATTTAATAGATTTTCCTCTATGAAATATTATTAATTATTAATATTATTATTTATTTAATATATTAATATAATTTAAAGTATATGTAATAATTTTTTTTATCTTACCATTACCAATATCTTTTTTTTTTTTTTTTTTTTAATTTTAATTTTAATTTTAATTTTAATTTTAATTATTTATATTTATAATAATATTATTAATATAAATTTTGAATTATATAATTAATTAAAATTTTTTCAAAAATTTAATAAATTATTAATTTCATTATAATAATATTTATTAATAATATTTCAATACCACTTACCTTCATTTCCTATAAAACCGGTAGGCGATTCAACTTCCAATGTATTTGTTAAATTTGATTCATTTGATGCATTGATTGGTTTATTTAATGATATACTATTATATGAATTGATACTATCATTTAATAAATCTTGTTGTCGCTTTCTTTCTCTTAATTTTCTTGGAGTCTGCATTATTTCATTGAATATAGAATAAGATGAAGAACGTCTTTTATTTGATGGTGTTGCTCTAGTTGGAAGAATGGAATAATGTTCTTTATGTATTTAATACATAATAAAATTTTTTTTTTCAATATAAAATATATAAAAATTATTAAAATTATTATTTATAAATATAAAAACAAACAAATTAAACAAAACAAAACAAAACAAAACAAAAAAAAAAAAAAAAAAAAAAAACTTACTATATGGAGATGTAGTAGGTAAAACATCAATTGTACTTGATAACTTTATTGAATCATTAGCCTCTAAATTTCGTTCTTCCAAGGTATGATTTTGAAATAATGTATCATCAAATTTATTGATATTCTTATTTAGAATTGACATCCTCATACTATTTCTTCTATATTCATTAATTATGTTGACATTATTTTCTTTTTGACGAATATTATTATGAATTTGTTTATTAACCATTCTTTTAACTAAAGAATTTTTTATTGGAGTTAGAATATTTATATATTCGTTTATAACGGAATTTTGGCTTTGATTTCTCATTAACATCAAATCTTCATTATTATTATTATTATTATCATTATTACTGTTGATGTTGTTGTTGTCATTATTATTACTATTATTATTATTATTATTTTCATTTTTATTATTATTAATTATTTTGTTTGAATTTATGAGCTCTTGTCTTATGAACTTAGGATCAATATTTTTATCACTTTTCGTCTGAGTTTCGTTATCATTTTCAGTTAAAACAAAGTCGTTATTTATTACTTTTTTATTTTTTTTATCTAAACTTTTTATATCAAAAACATTATTATTATTATTATTATTATTGTTGTTATTATTATTATTATTATTTATATTGTTATTAATATTGATATTAGCTGTAGAAATAATTGATCCTACACCAACAGTAATATCCATTGTTTGTTCATTGTCATCTTCATCATTTTTAATTTCATTTTCATTTTCATTTCTTTTAAAAATATTATTATTATTATTATTATTATTATTATTATTATTATTATTATTATTATTTTTGTCCTTTTCATTAATACCAATATTACTAATTCTTCGTAATTCAGATAATCTTCTATTTATATATTCAGAATTTTTGATATAACTACTTTTGGTTTTTAGACTCCCTTGTTGATCATTGTTAGTATTTTTATTAAACCTTGAAATTACATTATCAGTTATTGAATCATCTTTTTTATTCAATTTTTCTATTTCATTTATATTATTTTTTAAAATGAAATTAACAGAATTTTCTATTGTTTTTCTTCTATCCTTTCCGTATGAAGTCATAAAATTATAACTTTCATCTTCATTTTCAAAATCTTTATCCACATTTTCAAAAACTTTAAGTTTTTCTATTATTTTATCATTATTTTTTTCTAATTGAAAATTGTCATTCTCATTTTCTTTATTTGAATTTTGAATTTCTGAGTTATTTTGATTTTTTAAGAGCTCACTTATTCTATTATTTTTATCAATAAAATTATTATTATTATTATAAGGTCCCGTATCATTATGCTGACTTAACATATATTCGCTTTGTGTTCCATTTGTTTCTGGACTGTCAGGTATTAAATTAACTATATCGTTAATATAAGTATTATAATCATTATATGAATCATTCATATGATCATCAGTGGTTAAAGTACTTAAATTTGATTGTTGACTACTAAATAAAAGATGTCTATTTTCTTTTCTTGTACCATTATTAGTTTTATCGAATAATGATTTGTTTAATATTATATTATTTTGATTAGGTTTTCTTTTATCTTTATCATTTGTTTCTCCAGTATTATTACTATCTTTATTATTAATCTGTTTTACAGTTATTCCTTCATTATTTTCTTTATTAGTATGTATATTATTATAATTATCATCATTATTAAATATTGTAATTCTATTTCCTACATTTAAATCTTTATCTAAAGATAATATTGGTTTTTTCTTGTATTTATTATTATTATTATTATTATTATTAAATAATGATTTAGAACTATCTTGATTATTTTTTTTACCAACTTCCAAATTTAATTTATCATTATTATTATTATTATTATTAATATCATTATTAATATTACTGTTATTATAAATATCAACATTTTTATCTTTTCCTTGGAGTAAATCTTTAAGACTTTTATCTTTTGAAAATAATTTAACATTACCAAAATTTTCATCGTTTTTATTTGTTTCTAAATTTTTTTCATTTACCTCCATTATTTTGTTATTATTTGGTAGTGAGAGATCAATATCCATGACTTCTGTATTTAATGTTTCATCATGTATAGGTAAATTATTAAATATAGAATTTGTTTGTGTAGCATCTTGATTTTCTTTAAAAAGTTTGAATTCCTTATCTTTTATATTAGAATTATTAAAATTTATTATTTGACTATTTGTTTCAGTATTTATAAAATTATTTGCTATATCTATATTATCATTATAATTTGGTTTATTATTTTCTTCAATATTTGTTGAATTTGGAAATGGTTGAGTTAACTCCATTGTAGCAGTAAATTCTTCTTCGGAATATGGATTATCATTAATATCTTGTATTAAATTATTATCATCAAATCCTTGATTAGATATAATTTCGTTCTCCATCTTTTCTTCATGTTCCTTTTCATTATTATCAACTCCAACAATAATCCCTGATAAATCACCTCTATTTTCACTTGAGTTTTCATTTTCACTTGAACTTTCGTTTTCTTTATTATTTAAATTTTCATTACTATTTAAATCTACATCATTATTTTTATTTAAATTATTTTTATTAGTACTATTATTTTCGTTTTTATTGATATTTTCTAATGAATCTTTTTCTTTATTTAATTTTTTATCAATTATTTCATCATCACTTCTTAATTTTGAAATGTTAAATCCATTATTTTCTTTTAAATTTTTTTCAAATGATTTTGAAGAAAATGAATTAACAGTTTCTAATTTTTCATTTTTAGATGCAATTCGATCCATAATTTTAGTAATAATTTCTTCTCTATTTTCATTATCCAATAAATGACTTTCTAAATTTTCTGAACTTAAATTTGAATTTTGTCTATTTTTTAAATATAAAGGAAAATTTAGTTTGATAATATTTTATAATAATAATTAAAATTAAGATATAAATAAATATATTTACCTATCACTGTCAGAATCAAAATTGATTACTCCATGTTGATCTATGTAATTTTCTTTATAGCTTCATAAATAAAAATATATGAAAAAAAAAAAGTAAAAAATAAAAAATAAAAATAAAAATAAATTAAAAAAAAGGTTCATAAATTATACTTACTATTAAAAAATAAAGATTATAATTAAAATTACTTTAATTTAGGTAAAAATTTTAAATCTTGTGATTTTAATGGTGACTCATTATTAAAAATGAAACGAAATTCGGAGCTATCGTCTTCATTAAATGACGGTTTTTTTGATTCTGATTCTGATGAATTAAATTTTGGATTTTTTTCAAATACTCTATAATATTAACATTTTTTTTTTTTTTTTTTTTTTTTTTTAAATTTATTATTAAAATTATTTATAATTTTCAATTCATTAAAGTATTTTTTTTAATTACCTAACATGTGTCTTCGAAGCAAAACTAACTCTACGTCCAACTGACCTTCTTCTTTTTTTCTTTTCACTCCTAATATTTTTAAAAATTTAATTTAAAAAAAAAATAAAAACAAAAATTAAAATTAAAAAAATAAATAAATTTTAAAATTTTTATTAATATTTAATAAAATCACTTTAATCTATTAATATATTTTAATATACTTTAATAATAATAAGAATACATATATGTGTATATTATAAATGAGGAATATATACAATTTTTTCTTTTTCTAAAAAAAAAAAAAAAAAAAAAAAAAAAGTAATAATAATTACATTGTAATTCCAAATTCTGAATTATCAATCTTATGAATTTCATAATTAATTTTAAGAAAATTTTTAATATTATAAAAATTTAATTTTTTATTTTTTATTTAGTATTCTTTTTTTTTCATAGATATTAAATTTATTTTTACTATTTTACATACGTCTTCTGTAATCATACTCCTACTTGGTGATTTCAAACAACCTTTTGGCAACTAAATTAAAGAATTAATTAATTAAAATTAATTAATTAATATTATTTAATTACATTTCTTTAATGTTTTTTTTTTTTTTTTTTTATTATTATTATTATTATTAAAAATAAAATTTTTGATTATTCTACAAACTTGAGCTAATGAAGATTTTATTCTTTTTTTAGTAAGTAATGTATCTCCGAGAGATTTAGAGCGTCTCTTCCTTATATCCTTATTTATTGAAGTCATCATTTCATTTAAAAAATTGTTAATTGTTAATTAGTATTTTAAACTTTATTTGATAATTAATCTATTAGGCTTCTACTTTTTTTTATTTAAAAAATTTTATTAAAATATAATATAACTGCTATGAATATTTATTTCAAAAATTAATTTCAGAATATATTCAAAGAACAGAAATTCAATAATTATCAATTTAATATTAATAAATCATTTTTATCAAATATTTTTTTTAAAAAAATTTTATTATTTATTGTAATTTTTTATTTTCATATAAAATATTAATAAAGTTGTAAAGAAATATTTTAGAATGAGACGGGCCATCAATTTAAATAATATATAAAATATTAATAATTAAAATTGATTTTAAAAATTTATTATTGTATTAAATATTAATCAATAATTTAATTAAAAAAATAATAAAATTTTTATCATTATATATATTAATTGATAAATTTATTAATAAAAGTTTTTATAAAATTTTATTTTTTATTAGACCAAAATTTTATATTAAAATATATAATTTATTAAATTTATTATCTTTATAAAATAAAATTTACGTAGCAAATATGTTTAAAAAAAATATCATTTATATATAAAAGAATTAAAAAAATATTAATAAAATAAAAGGATATTGCTTTTACTACTATTATTATTTTGTAAACTAAAAATTAATATTAAAACTTTCAATCAATACTAACTTACTGTTTCTGAGATAGTTTACCTAAAAGTAAAAATTTTTAATTTTTACTTTTAGGTAAACTATACTTAAAATAAATTATTTTTTTAAAAAATGAAGTATAATATTAACATATGATTATATATTAATATATAATCATTATATATTATTAAATTCATAGTTAATAATACTCTTTCAATTAGTTATTTTTCATGATCGCCTGATATATTAAAGTCCAAGCTTATAGATATCATTGACTTCTTAACTCTCTTTAACTGAACTTTTGTTGTGACTGTAGATTGGAGGTCTTTTTTTTATAAAGCGAACTATTAAACGAAGTATACTTATTTTAAGAAATCAATTTATTTCATTGGTCAATATATTATTTGAATTTTTAAAAATATTTTAATTCAATATTAAAAATTTTTAAAATATTTAATACTAATATATAAATATTTTATATATTATATATTTTAAATTAAGTCATAAACCCAGGATTTATTATTATCAAGATTTTTAAAAAAGCTCATTTAATAATTATTACATTTCATATATAAATTAAAGACTAATATTATCTACTAGTTTATTAATAGGATTTATAAATTTATAATAATTTATTTAAATAATAATACTAAATATTTTTATTTTTAATGAATAAACTTTTTTTTTTATATTATCAAATTTGTATTAATTAATTTTAATTATTGTATACTATTTTTTTTTTAATTCGATTCCATTAATAATAATTCGTATTATTAATAAAATTTTTATTTCTATTAAAATCTTTAATAAATCCATTATATATATAAAAAAAAGTCATATAATTGAAAGAGAGGGGAATAAAAAAATTTTTTTTATTTAGTTCTTTTAATACAATCTTTTTTTTTTTTAAAAAAAAAAAAAAATTCAATCTTATAAATGAAATAATCATTGTTATTTACACTTGTCCATATAAAAGGAATATATTTATGTATTATTATTATTTTATTTTTATATTGTTATTATTTACTATCATAATTATTATTATATTATATTATTAGTATTAAAAGAAAAAATTATTTATCTATACTAATATAAATCTATTTAATCTACTTATTTTAATTAATGTAATTTAAAATTTATAAGTAATATATATTTAATTAGTCTTATCTTTAAATTTTACTATTTAATTATTTTACTTTTATTATATCCTATTTTTTTTTTTTTTTTTTTTTTTTTAATTTTTTAAATATTAAATATTATATAAAATTATAATAAATATTAAAGTACTACAGACTCTCAATAATAATTAATAATGAAGAATTATTATTAAGGAATTCTAAATAATATATAATAAATTCATTATATATTAATTAAAATTATAATTTCTATATTAAAACTATATATATATTTTGATTATTATTATTATTATTATTATTATTATTATTATTATTATTATTATTTATAATTATTATTATTATTGCTAGCTAATAAAATTATTAAAAGTATAATATTTAATTATAATTAATTATTACTTATTAGTGATAAATTATTAATATTAATTATAAACTATTAATTATTATTGCAAGCTAATAAAATTATTAAATGCTTTAATTTTTAATTATTTTTATTTTTAATTATTCCTTATTATTGATAAATTATTAATATTAATTATTAATATTATCCATAAACTATTAATTATTAATTTTTAATTATTAATTTATTATATAAATATATGAAATTACAAATTAGATAATAATAAAATAAATGAATAATTAAAATTAAACAAAAAATATAACCTAAAAAAAAAAAAAAATAAAAAATATATGAATTTGTTCATAAATAAAATAAAAAACAAATTATATATAAAAATATTTAGTTATTATTAATATTATTATATTGGATATATTCATGTAATATTAAATTACATAATTTATTTATAGTTTTTTTTTTTTTTTTTATTTTAAAGTTTTATGTAAAAAAAAAAAAAATAAAAAATTAAAGTTTTTAAAATTATTATTATTTTGAATTATATATATAAAATGTATAAAAATATTTTCTTAAAATATTAATGTAACATTAAAATTTATTATATTAAATAAAAATATTAACATTTATTTTACTATTTTGTTTCTGTTTTATTTTTATATTTTTTTTATTATTTTAAATAAATTTTTATAATATCGGTATTATACATATTATATGAGTAAAAAAAAAAAAAAAATAAAGAATTTAGTGATTAAAAGTAATAATTCGAATAATTAAACGTTAAATATATTTAATATATTTTCATGATATTATTTATCAATATTATCAGTATTTGTATATACATACAATAATAAATGTATATATGTACACTTAAAAAACTTTTATGAATTTCAAGTTTACACATTAAAATTTTATAATATTGAAAAATGAAATTATAAAAAAAAAAAAAAAAAGAAGAATTAAAATAAAAGAAGCATGAAAACATTTAATTTTCATATTATTTAAATATATAGTATTACAAATAATAAATAGCAATTTTAAATAAAATTTTATTTTTTGAGATATAATTAAAAAAATTTAATTATATAATTAATATATATGAAGTTATTTACCATATTGAAAAGATAAAAATAAAATATATATAGTATTTTTGAAATAATTATGCGAAAATTTAACACAAAGTTAATGCATATTGTTGTAAATTTTAATTTTAATAACATTTAAAAGGAAATAAATTAATATATAAATATATATGTACATATAATTGAAAGAAATAAATTAATATATAAATATATATGTAGCGTATAATTGAAAGTCTGATATATCAAAAATAAATAAAATAAAATAAAAGCCAATCATCCCATATACCATATATTCTATTAATATTTATGGTATATCTTAAAATAAAATAGGTAAAGCAAAATGTCTTTTGAAAACTTTTATCGGTATACAACTGAAAGTATAATCTTATGTTATGATGTATTGGATTTTTATAAAAAAAAAAAAGATATTGAACTTCAATATTCAAAATCATTATGTAAGTTTATAATAATAAATATATTGGATAAAGTTGATTTGTTAATTTTTTATAATATTAACAACATATGTTTTTGATTTTAAATATTTAACATTTTATTTATTAAAATAAAATAAATTGAATAAAATTATATTAGCCAATTTGTGTATGACATATAAAAATCAATATTATAATATAATAAATCAACCTCAAAATACCCCGGAATTAATGATAAAAGCTTATTTATTACAAAAGTATTAATTTTTAAATATTACTAATATTTTTAAAATTAATAAAGTAATTTTAAAAATTAAATGAGTATAAAAATTATGATAATTTAACATAGTTCATTATGGAAAACATTTATAAATCAAATTGAAGAATTTGAACAAATTGCTAGATACCATGTACAGTTCATTAATATAAATTAAAAAGAATATGTAACATCATTCAATAAACGTTTATTTATTATTTTATTAATTATAAATATATAATTTTATAACAATAAAGAGAACTTTAGCAGTATCATACGATGATTCAGTTGTTCAACCTTTAACAAATGATGTTGAAGAAATGGAAGCAAATCAAAAAATAGTAATAAATTCATATCATTATTTTTATATTATTTTATATAATATATTTTATTTATTTATTTATTTATTTATTTATTATACTGTATTATATTATATAATATTGTATATTTTATTTTATTTTATTATTTTTTTTTTATTTTATTTAAAATAAAAATTATAATAATAATTAATATATTTTCAAATATTTTTTTTTAAAAAAAAAAAATAGATTGTTGAAAATGGTTTATCGAAAGTAAAAATTTTACAAGATGCCTATACTGAACTAAAAAAGGTTCAAAAAACTCATTATAATATATAAAAAATAATAAAATTATATTAAAAAAAAAAAAATATATATATATATATATATATATATAAGTAAAAATTTAAATTAATAGCACTTTCAATATTATTTTATTTTGTTAATATTAATTTTTTATTCATAAACTTAAATAAAATAAAATAAAATGAAAACAATTATTAGAAAAGAGAATTATATAAAGAAGCACAAGATATTGCAAAAGAAGCAGCTGAAATACATAATAAAGGTTTAAATACTTATAATATAAGGGATAAAGAAATGGAAAAGGTAATATATCTAACAACAGTATATATTAATATTAAATAATTATTACATTTTTTTTTTAATATTAGTAAAAATTAATGTAAATATATATATATATATATAATTTTTTTTCTTTAATTTATATATTTTATTAAGTTAACACTTAAATATCAAGCAAGTTTAGAGAAAGTAAATCATTTAAAAGATAGTATTAATATTTGTGAAGATATATGTAAAAAACAACAAGAGCAATATTATTTTAGTGACTTACCCGTTGTTTTAGAGGTAAAATTAGATAAAATTTAAATGATATATATATTTATCCAAAATTTTTTACTTTTAATATATATATAATAAATTAATATATTTCAAAATTTTAATATTAGAATTTAAAATCTAAAGAGGAAGAAAGGTGTCATAATTTGAAAAAATTATTTATCGAAGCTAATAAAATTGAGAAGCTATCAATTCAATATATTGTAAATATAAATAATTCTGTTGGTGAAGTATTAAAAGATATTGATGTTTCAGGTGATATTGAAGATTTTACCCATGATTATGTAATTATTCTAAATGGAATAAATATATATATATATTTTTATATAATTATGTTTTTTAATACAATATCGAAATAAATAATAAAATGAAACAATAAAAAAAAATTTTTTTTTATTTTATTAATGAATTCTTGATATAAAATAAACATTTTTATAGATGTATTCATTTAATCATGATTCAGATATATCAGTACGTAGTTTAATTAATCCAGAAAAAGCAGGAAGAATGGATGTCCATAAAGATATCGGATCAATGGAATGGAAATCTAGGTATTTTGTATTAATGTCAAAACATTTTCGTTTATATTGCTTTGAAAGTGAAGATGTAAATATATATATAGTTTATTTATATTAATCTAAATATGAAAGAAAAATAATTTTAAAGGAATATTAATATTTATTTATAATATTTTTTTATTATATTTATTATGTATATATTAAAATTATATTATTATTTAAAATAAAAATAAATAAATAAAAAAAAAAAAAAAAAAAATTAATGATTTATAAAAATTTATAAAATTTAAAATAATAATTAACAGTCAGAAAAACCTAAGGAAATTATCGATTTAAACAATGTATCCATTCATTTATTAGATGATAGTTATTTTAATCTAAGTAATTCATTTCAAATTGTAGTATATAATAATATAAAAGAAAAAACAAGGAAAAAAGTTTTTAGTTATTATTTTGTTGCAGAGTCTTCATTGGATCGTGAAGAATGGTTTTCACATATTCGAGACGTAGCCTATTGTTGTCAAACATGTAATATAACAAAAATGATTTTATATGAATATAATCAAAAAATTAATGGACGTAGGGTTAATTATAAAAGTAATTCAGTATTTAATAGAAAAAACAGTGAAATATCAGATGGTCGTTATTCACGTATTAATAGTGAAAGTAATGATTCTGAAACTGATAGTTTTAAAACACCAACTAGTCATCGTGATAGTAATTCTAGTAATAATTATGTGAATATAAATGACGGAAATGAGCAAATAAATACTACTTCAATAACTGAACAAATTAAAAAATCATTTGAATCTATATCAACAACATCTGAAACTCAAGATAAATTATCAAAAGTAAATAAATCATTAATTACATTTGAAGAAGCTTTGGGTGACCCATTAGTATTTCTAAATTCAGATAGCAAAGAAAACAATAATAAACATAGTCAATCTGGAAAGTCTTCACAAAATACATCTGAATTATCTCTTACTAAAATTCTTTGTAAATCCCCAGTGGAATCTCAAAAATCATTTGTAACGTCAAATCAACATGATGACCAAACTCCCTTAACACCATCAAAAAATACATCATTTGTACAAGTATTTCATGAGCATGGTAAAGATAAAAGACAAAATAGATATAGTACTAGTTTTATTGAATTTTCTAAACTATTAAACAATACTAATATGAAAAGAGAAACTAGTTCAGAAATTAGTACAGGAAATACAATAAAAAAGGATTCTTCATTCTTTAAGTTAATTAAAAATAATGCGAAAAATATCAATTTATTTAATTCTACATCAGATGAGAATATTGATAACTTTTCAAAAGATATCTCTTCTGGTACTATACAATCAACTAATCAAAATTGTCATTATTCTATCATAAGTAATATTTCTCCTTCTAAAATTTCGCAATATTCAATTCCAACAGTAAATAGTTCATCGGATGATGATTTATATAATTTATTTGAATATTTAAATAATAAAAATAAATATACTATTAAACGTAGTATTAAATTATTTATTTTGGAGGCAAGAAATCTTTGTCCAAATGAAAAGAAAAAGAATTTAGAATTCTGTACATACATATTTTTTGATGATATTGTTCAAGGTAAAACATTAAGACAACCTGGTACCAATCCATTCTGGGGAGAAGAATTTAACTTTGAAAATGTTTCACCATGCTTAAATAATATCCATTTAGTCGTATGTCAGCAACATCGTGTTAGTAATGATGCTGAAATTGGTCATATCGTTATTCCAATCAATAAGTTACATAGTAATAAAAAAGTAGAAGAATGGATACCATTAATACCATTAAGTAATACCAATAATGATAATTTCAATTCATCTATAAGAGTTAGTGTTACGTTAATTGATGAACATATTTTACCAAATGAAGATTATAGTGAATTTATAGATTATATTTTACAACCTTCATTGGAACCTGTCATTAAATTGGGAAATGTTGTGCAACAACGAGAAGAATTTGCGAAAACACTTTTGTATATATTAATGGATAGAAATAAAGAAATTGATGGTATAAAAACATTGGTTTCACATGAGATTAAAAATACAGATGATCCAAATATTATTTTTAGAGGTAATTCATTAACCACAAAAATAATTGATCAATATATGAAATTAGTTGGTAGTCGTTATTTAAATAATACATTAAGAAGACAAATACAAAATGTTTATAATTTAAAAGAATCTTGTGAAGTCGATCCTACAAAAATTGATAAATCGGAGGATATTAAAAAACATTGGAAAAAATTATTAGCATTTGTTAATAGTTTCTGGGAATCCATTCGACAAAGTATTAGTAAATGTCCATCAAAATTAAAAGAAATTTTTAGTTATACTAAAACAGAAGTTTCAAAAACGTTTGAAAATGAAACTGTAGTACCATATTTCTCTATTAGTGGTTTTATTTTCTTACGTTTCTTTTGTCCTGCCATTTTATCACCAAAACTATTTGGTCTTTCTGAACAACATCCTGATCCAGTAACCGCAAGAACATTGACTTTAATTGCAAAAATTTTACAAAATTTAGCAAATTTAACGGAATTTGCAAGCAAAGAACCTCACATGAGTGAAAGTAATAATTTTATTAAAAATCATATTAGTGAGATGAAATATTTCATTGATGCAATTTCTATTAGTCCTGACAAGGAAGAAGAAAATGCCATAGTTGAATATGATGTTCGTAGTCAATATGAAAAGCTCTATAGATTTTACAGAAGTAACTCTAAATCTTGTTTTAGTAAAAATGATCCCGATGATAAAAAGATGCTAGATATTGTTCAAAATATATCTAATATACATATTAAATATAGGAAAGACTTATTTAACTATCAAATATCTTCAGAAGATAAATCTATTAGAAAAATATTAAATAATTCTGAAGTGTCCCTATATGATGTATTAAATAAAAGTGAGGAAGAACTGGATAAAGGTAATAAAGAACCTGAAACATATAATGGTCATATAAAGAAAGAATTAAGTAATTATCTCACAGATGAATATACTAAAAGTGAAATGGATGACTCATTACAAAATATTTTATTTACTATTAGAAGGTTTTCAACGCAATATAATAAGAAAGATACCACTAAAAGGCAAAATACCATTAACAAAAAGTCACTCAATCAGTATTCACCATTTATTGATGATTTATATAATACTAATCAAAAAGCATCATCATCAATATATATTTCTCCCAATAATAATAATGATAATAATAATTATAAATTGGAAGATTACGAAAGTAAGAGTGTCTATTCCAATCATTCACTTTTAGAATTAAATGCTTCCAATGGTAGATTAAGTGCTTCCAATAGTAGATTAAATGCTTCCAATAATAAATTAAATGCTTCATCTTTAAACGAATTAAACATTTCATCAAATAAATTAAATGCTAATTCACGAAATTCACTTAATACCAATAGTTCAAATTCTTTACATTCAAATAGTTCAAATATCATAAATAGTCACCATAATATGATAGAATCTGATAATAATAATAATGAAAATTCGAAAGAAGATGAAAGCGATCATTTGATATCACTAACGGAAGGTTTAAATTTAATGAATAATCACACTAATAATCCAGTTAATAAAAAAAATAAAAACGTAAATGTTTCTAGACAAAATTCAACTAGAAGTAATCATTTTATAAAAATATTTACTAATGTTGAAGGAGGTACTAATAATTATTCATCAGTGGCATCTTCACCAGTAGCCTCTCCAGAAGATTCATATTATACTTTATCTAGTGGAGGTGATGAAAATTGCCATAGTGCACAATATTCACCCAATTCAAAAAAACGTTTTCCATTAAAAATGAAAAGAAAAATTTCAATGACACTAAATTCTCTTACTGGTAGTCATTCAACAAATATTCATAGAGATCATGGTAAAGTTACTAGAGACTATTAATTGATCTTTTATATATATATATAAATATAAAATAAAGTAAAATAAAATAAAAAAAAAAAAAGAAAAGAAAAGAATCAAATTTGACAAATATATATATATAAGCATAAAATATATATGTATCATACTTTTTTTGTTGTTTTATTAAACTATTTACTATTCCAATCTTTAATATTTTTTTTTACTTTTTTTAAAAAAAAAAAAAAATATAATATAAATTACAATAAAAATAATAAAGAATAAAATATGACAAAAAAAATTAATACTTATAAGCCAAATTATATAATACATATATAACTAAATAATATTAGCCAAAAAAAAAAAAAAAAAAAAAAAAAAAAAAAAAAAAAAATAATAATAATAATAATAATAAATAATAAATATATATATAATGGATATTTAAATTAATTTAATATTAATAGTAAAATATGAATATACAATTTTAATACCAAAATAGAATTACAATTATAATTATTATTATAATATTCATAGCAATAATATTTGTTAAGCATCATTTATTTAAAAATAACATCATTTTATAATATATATAATTATATATATTTTGTTCATACCTATAATAAATTAATAATAAAATTACAATATAATATTTAATAATAAAAAACTTAAAAAAAAAGAAATAAACATAAAAATAGATATTAAATATATAATTAAAAATATAAAATTATTTGAATAAAACCGATATATATATTTTACAAAGTCTCATATTTTATTTTTCTTATAAAGTTTTGAAAAGCAATTATTGTTATTAACTATATTTACAATATTAATCTGTAAAAAAATTATACTATAAGCAATATAATATAATAAAGAAATAATAATAAAAAAAGGGAAAATAAAAAATGGTGAAAATATATTAATCATTTTTACATTGAATATATATATATTTATATAAAAAAAAAAAAAAAAAAAAAAAAAAAAAAAAAAAAAAAAAAAAAAAAAAAAAAAATAATAATAATAATAAAAATGATGATGATGATGATGATGATAATGATTATGATAATAATAATGAAAATATATATATATAAATTAAATTTAAATTTTATTTTTTTTATTGTAATAAATATGAATGATTTCATTTCGTTGAAATTTATATACATGCATTTCAAGTAATTGTAAAAACATATATACATATTTATAAATAATAAAATAATGAAATTGACTTTGAAATTAATAGTTAAGAATAATATTAAAATTCTGTATTTAAATATCATTTATTAATACAAACTTCATTTGTATATTAAAATCAATTAATGTAATATATTAACGAAATAGAAAAAAAAATTGTGGATGATATTTATCAAAAAAAAAAAAAAAAAAAAAAGTCCAAATAATACTAATAAAACTGTATGAATATTGTAATATATTAATAAAAAAAATGCTAGTATATATGTAAAATTATTATAAAATTTAAAAAAAGATATATATATAAAACTGTATCAATATATTTTTATATATTTTATACATTGATATAATTTTATACTTTATTATTATTTTTATTACTGTGAAAAATTATTGTTCAAAATTGTTTCTATCTGAATATGATGATGTTGAAATTTTTCTGATTTTGTCATTACTAGAGTTCATTGTTATTTTATAATTATCATTAGTCTCATCATCTTCTTGTTCACCTTCCTCTATCGTATTTAAACTTTTTTCTTTCCTTGAATTTCCACTATCTTTTATTTCTTTTCCTCTTTTATAATATCTTATTAATTGCGTTAATAATGAAAATACTGATGCTAATTTTCCAAGATGGAGATCTTTATATTAATAATAAAAATATTTATATTAATGATAATAATAGCAATAATAATTAATAATTAATAATTATTTTTTTATTTTTTTAAAAAAAAAAAAAAAAAATATAAAATAATGTTTTATTCCAAAAAAGTTATGTTTGAATATAATAATACCATATGGAGTGACCGCAATTGGGAGATCCATTATATTTTTTATATACTGTAAGCAAATATCTAGTCTTTCAATATTATATTGTGGCGATTCTCTAATTATTGGATTTGGGTCCTCTTCTGCCATTCTAAAGAATGACATTTTCTGTTATAGTAATATTTATGAAAATTTTACATTATTAACAATTAAATTTATATTAATTCAAATATATATAATAATCATTTTATAATATTTATAAAAAGTCTAATTTATTACTTCTATTAACGCAGCAATAATATAATTTTGAGCACAAACTGTTTGCAAAGAATGATGAGATATAAATGAGCTATACTCTGGTAACATCACTTTAACCCAATGATGATAAGCCTTTATATTAATTGAACATAACAACATAATATTTATTTAAAATACATTTAGTTCTTATAATTTAATAAAAGATAATATAAAAAATAATAAAAAATAGTATAATTTAATACTATATATATATATGTATATTATATACCTTTATCTTAGCTTCTGTTGTAAAATCATCATATACTCTTGAAGTCTATTATTTATGGTATTTAATTTAATTTATCAATTATTTATATTCATATAATAAAAAAATACATTAATTTATTTTGTTATTTTGGATTTTGTTGTTTATTATTTAATAATTTTTGTATCTATCTTTTAACATGACAAGTTATTTTAACATATACATACACAATCTTTATTAAAATTAATCTTAGTTTCAGGCTCTAATATATATGGAATAATAAAATATTTCCATGCACCCGAAAGCTCATATGAAGATGAATAACATCTTTCTAATTTTTCTTTATTATCATCGTTGTATACAATTGATGGATCTCTTCTCAAAACAGTTTCATCATTATCTTGCGATTCTTCTAATTCATTAGATCCTGATGAGTTAATTGGCTCATTATTTTCATCTACAGTATATTCATTCTCAATTAAATCAATTATATAATTATATTCTTTATCATCCACAGGACTATATAGTTCATCTTCATCTTCATCATTATTATATTCCAGTTCTTGAGTAGCTATATATTTAAAGTAATAATAATAATAATAATAATAATAATAATAATAATAATAATAATAATAATAATAATAATAATAATAAATTATAATAATATATAAATTACGTTGAAAAATATAATATAAGTAATTATCCATTTTTTTTTAATATAATATTAATTTAAAATATTTCTTGATAATAATTATTTATATTAATTATATAAATGTAATAATAAAATTATTAATATCATTTAATTACATTTAATTTTGTTACTATCCTTTGGTAAATATAAATTTTTAAGAACATCTTCATCATTATCATTTAAATATTCATTTTTACCATTATTATCATAATTACTTGAATTATTTATAGCATTAGAACTGTTTTTGTTGCTACTTGCAAGTGGTGGTTTTGAATTAATACTATCTTTTCTATCATATATTTGTTGCATTGTATTAACAGAAGATTGAGATGATTGGTTTGATCTTTCTTTATGTGATGAATTGTTAGATGAACTAGAATTTTTTCTTTTTTGACCTCCATATTCAATTACTTTATCTATATCATCTTTTAATAATCTTATTTTCATTAATTCTTCATCTCTATCATAAGACGATGAATCCGTTAAACTAAATGATTTGAGAATAAAATTTGAATTAGAATTCCTATATGAACCTGAATTTGAATTTGAATTAGAATTTCTTTCATTTTTATCTGTAGAACTCCCTCTTGATAAATTTTTAGAATTATTATTTTGAGTAATATTTGAAGAATTACATGAAGCAGAACTATTTCTTCTACTACTATTATTGACTGTTAATCTATTATTACTACTATTTCTACTATTCAATGTTACACTATTCAATCTATTGTTATTATCTGAAATACTTCTATTGCTATTATTTACACTATTTGATGTTACACTGTTCATTTTATAATTATTATTTGAAATAATTTCATTGCTATTATTCATACTATTTGATGTTACATTATTTAATTTGTTGCCACTGTTTGAAAAAGCAATATTATTATTACTATTACTACTATCATTATTTAATGTACTATTTAATTCACTATTATTTTTACTATTAATTATATTATTATTTAGTATACCATTTGATCCATAACTATTAGTATTATTATTTCTACTATTATTTGATATACTATTTGATCTATAATTATTATTATTATTACTTCTATTATTTGATATACTATTTAATCTGCTATTTTTACTGGAATTACTGTCTAAAGTACTACTATGGCTTCTTTTTGTTTTAAGAGGTTCACAACTATTTAAATTATCAATTATACTTCTTTTAACATTTGTTCTACTGTTTTTTTCTTTATTTATTAATCCATTACTTGAAATTTTATTATTACTATTTACAGAAGACACAGAATTGGCAATTGTATTTTTTGACTGAAGATTACTAATATCATTTATTTGATTATTATCAGTACAAATATTCATATCCATGGAAAACTGGATTTTACAATTTTTTGATTCCCTATAATGCTTTGGTAAAAGAATTGAAAATTGAATTTGTTTATCTTCATTAGATATATTAGAAAGCTTTGATAATTTTTCATTAGGTTTGTTATTATTAGCATTTTCTTCAAAATTATCATTTTTTTCTAAAGATATTCTAATCTTTGTTGGACTATCGATTATATTATTATTATTTGTAAATTTGTTTATTCCATTTTCATTCTCATTATAATTTTTTATCTTTTAAATGTTATCATATTAATTATAATATATTGATTTAAAATTATTGTTAAATAAATATATATATATATTAAATATTTATTTTATATATTGCCTACATGTAAAAAAAGATCTCTAACACAACATGACAATATATCTTGTGATGAAACATTAATACCAGGTAATGGTTCTTCTCTATTGAAGCTTTGTATTCTCAATGCACCAGACATTGTACCCTCTTATTTATTTTATTATTTTATTATTTTATTATTTTATTATTTTATTATTTTATTATTTTATTATTTTATCAAAATATATAAAATAACTCTATACACTATATACAATGTAAATATTTTACAATAATAATTTAAAAAAAAAAAATTAGTCTTTAATTTTGATAGACAAAAATCCGAAGTAACCTTTTACATTATATATATTATTACTATTATCTCTATAGTTATATTAATTTATAATAATTAAAAATCTTTCGGTAATTTTTAATGAATTTTATTTATTATAATTCTTATTATTTATTAATTAAGTATTACAAAATAAGGAAAATTGAATATTTTTTTTTTTTTTATTTTTTTTAAAAAAAAAGGAATATTAATAAATAAAGTTTATAATAATTTTATTTTTTTTTAATAAGATCTTTGTAATAATTTTGAATTTGAAAAAATATTTTTTCAAAACTGATATAATGTATTTTAAATTTTTATTTCAAAAGTTTCAATTGTAAATAATACAAATAAAATCTCATCTTCATTGTTAATAATAAATTTACTAATTTATTTTGAATTATTTTATATTATTAAATATTATTATTATATTATTATTTATTATTTACTATTTACAATTTATTATTTATTATCTATTATTTATTTTTTATTATTTATTACTTATTACTTATTTATTATTTATTATTTATTATTTATTATTTATTATTTATTATTTATTATTTATTATTTATTATTTATTATTATTATTTATTATTTATTATTTATTACTTATTATTTATTATTATCATTAGTTATTTTTTTATTATTTTTTTTTTATTTTATAGACTGAAGACTTATGTCTCCCCCATATAATATGGGTGAATGTTTAACTGCCATACCGGTACAGCGTCGACTCTCGCAACCCCCCATAAACAAAGAAACACCAGTATAGAAGCACTCTAGGCAATCCTCAAGGGAAAGTAAAGCCCACTATGGGTCACCTCCTTGCCATCCTAGAGGAGCTGGAAACTGTAAATTATCATTAGTTAAAATTTATTATTTATTTATCTATATATTAATTTTTAATGGCTGTTTACCAAAGGAAACATAAATACAAACTTGAATTATATTTGCTTTACTGATGACGAAACTCGAGTCATTTAATTATTATTACTATTATTATTATTATTATTATTATTATTATTATTATTATTATTATTATTATTATTATTATTATTATTATTATTATTATTATTATTATTATTATTATTATTATTATTATTATTATTATTATTATTATTATTATTATTATTATTATTATTATTATTATTATTATTATTATTATTATTATTATTATTATTATTATTATTATTATTATTACTAACATTTGTTAATTATTACATATTATTCATTATTAATTACTATTATTACTATTATAAATTATTATTATTTATCTTTTTATTATAGCAAAGTCTTATAATAGTAACAGTAATATAAAGTAATATAAATCAATAGGGAGTATTTTATGTATATTCTTATATATATACATACAATTAATAAACTTGTTTATATTGCTTATATACTTATATATATTAATTTGATTTATTACATAAAATTTCATATTATTGATTGAAAAAGATTAACCCTAAAGTAATACAAAGTATTAATTATAAATTCTAAAAGTTATTTTTTTTTATAAGTAATTTGTATTTTGTTATCTATATAAAATATATTTGAAAAATTAATAAGAAAAATGCTAATAAAAAATAATAATTGAACATAATAATTTATATAAATAAATAACTATATTCTATAAATTTATTAATTGAAAAATTCAAAATATATAAAATATTAAATGATAAAAAAAAATATTTTTGATCTATAATATTTATCAAAATTTTCAATGAATTATGGATCCTTTTAATGATATAAATTATTGCTTAGCCAGATATTTATATACAAAATATTATAAATTTAACATAAAAAATAAAATACATTTATATACAAATATTAAATTTTATTCTTATTTTATTTTGATTTTTATAGAATTTAATCCATATTTTCATGTTTTGATTTTTAAACTTTATTTTTTATTCAAAAAAACATTTGAAAAAATATATATATATTACAATTACTTTATTTAAAATTTCATCTTTTTTATCTTTTTCATTATCATTTATTTAAAACAATCAATTCAAAGTATATAGAATATAATTTCATAATGAAAATAATTATATAATATATATTTAAGAGTTTTAATAAATATTTTTTCAAAATAATATATGATTTTTATAATAAAGTTTGTATAATAGATGAAAAAATTAAAATAAATAATAAATAATTATTAAAAAAGATTAAAAAAAAAAAAAAAAAAAAAAAAAAAAAAAAAAAAAAAAAAACTTAAGAGTGTAGATGAAAAAATTAAAATAAATAATAAATAATTATTAAAAATGATTAAAAAAAAGAAAAAAAAAAAAAAAAAAAAAAAAAAAAAAACTTAAGAGTGTAGATGAAAAAATTAAAATAAATAATAAATAATTATTAGAAAAGATTAAAAAAAAAAAAAAAAAAAAAAAAAAAAAAAAAACTTAAGAGTGAAGCGATTTAAAAAAAAAAAAAAAAAAAAAATAACCTCCTTTCGAATTTTATTTAATAGTATTTAAACAAATATATGTTAAATTGTATAATTTAAAATTGCTTTTTTTGGTTTTTCATTATTTTTATAAATTTTAAAATAGTATTTTGTTTGTAATAATATAACTGATCAGTTATATATACTAATATTATATAATTTAAAGTTTATTATAATATATTTAATATCTCTTTTTCTATTTTTTTTCTTTTTATTTTTAAATTAATTTTTATACCATTTTTCGTATTATAATTTTTTTTAAAAAAGAAATGATTATATAAATAGAAATTTTATTTAATTATATTGATTAATTATATAAAAATGAAATATATAATTCATTTTAATATGAAAACAAAATATATAATAATAAAATATTTATAAAAAAAAAATAAAAAAATGAAAATGAAAATTATTGATATTATATCTTTTTTTATATTATTTATAGAATGTTTAAATGCTATAAACGTTAATTTAATTGTATTTTCCTTCTATAATTATTCAGATATATATCCAATAATAAAGAGAGAATTTAATAATTATTCAAAATTAAATAATTTAAATATTGATTTAAATTTTATTTTATTTTCGGAAAAAAATACCACACTTGGAAGAGATTATTATGCTTCAACGATTGATTTGCTTCTTAAAAAAAAATCTAAAAAGTACGATTTATATGTTTTTGATTCTCTTTATACAAGAAGATATTCACCTTATTTAATAGATTTAAAAGAATGGATATCCAAAGAGCATTTAGATTTATATATTTCAGGAGACGCTACTAAAATTTGCATATATAATGATAAATGGGTTGGATTAGTATGTTTATATTATATAAATAAATATATATATATATATATATATATATATATATTAACTATTTTATATATAACTACTCATTCTAATATAAAATAACAAGCCTATATTTATAAAATATATGGTATTGTATTCAAATATTTCATATTTAAAAAAATATAATAAAAATATACCATTATCATGGGATGAGCTTTTAGAAACCGGAAATTATATTTTACAAAAAGAACAACAATTAAATAACAACAATATAATTGGTTATAATGGTTTCTTTCCAAGTAATAAATATTATAATTATTTATATAAATATATAAATATATACTAATTAATAAAAATTTTATTGCTTATTTATATATGAAGAAGATGAAAATACAATGTGTTCGTTATATCAATTAATTTATTCTTACAGAGATAATAAAAACTCTTCTTTTCCTGAATTAATCAGTCAAAATTCAATAAATGCGTTAAATATGATGAAAGATATAAGAAATACACTTTCTTCTAGTAAAATATTAATCTTATTTTATTTTAAATATATATATATAATTATTCCTAATATAAAATGATTAAATATATTATATTATATATAAATAGATGAAATATTTAAATCAGATGAATCGTTCAATTCCAAAATTTTATTAGATAATACAATACTATTTTCTAATTATTGGGACATATATGGAATTCCAAATTATAATATAACAACATTTCCAGGAAGAAATAAAGATTTAAATGGATCATGTTTAAGAGGATTCAATATTGGAATTAGTAAATATATATCTAATGATAAAAAAAAGGCATCATTAGAAGTATTAAAATTTATTACTTCAGAAAAAGTTCAAAAAAATATAATAATAAAAAAATTTCATGTGTATACTGGTTTAACAAGCCTTTATGATGATGATGAAGTTTGTTTATATATTGATTGTCAATTAATAAAAAAAGTACAAAGTATTAATACACCTAGTTTTATAACCAATAATTATGATGCATATTCAGTAAAAGTTATAAATTTATTTCATAAATTTTTGGATGGAAATTTATCAGCATATGATACGTTAACAAAAATTAATGATATTACTAAAATCTATTATTTTTCAATAACTTCAAATCTTTTTAGTTTAGTAATATTTATTTCTTTTATGATTGCCTTTTTTTTAATCCTTTTTTCAACAGTAATCATATGTATTCCTAAATTTAAACCATATTTCAAATTTTTAAGTAAAGATTTATGGATAATTTATATAATAGGATCTTTATCTTTAATATGTTCAGAAGTATCAAAATTCGGAAGAATGACACTTTTTAAATGCCATTTATGTCAAGCTATGTTAACTGTTGGATATACAATGATTATGATCCCATTATTATATAAATTAATTATAAATTTCCCACAAGTAAATAAATATTCAGAATGGATTAAATGTAGAAAAAATTTTTTTATATATACTATTATTTTTATTGAAATATTGCTTAATATATTATTATTTATTTCACCATTTACTCTTAAAAATATATATAATGAAAATAGCAGAAATTTTAGTAAATGTAAATTAATTGAAACTTTTGGAAGATTTATTTTATGGTGTCAAGTTTCAACAAAAGTAATTATTTATTTATGTATAATCTTTTTATTATTTTTAGAATGGAATATTAAGGAAACTTCTAATGATATAAGAGCTTTCACTATCAATATGGGTCTAGATGGAGTATTGTTATTATTATTTCTTATCTTGAGCTTCATAAGTATAAATAGCTATGTTATTTATTATTCTTTACATACATGTGTAATATTGTTATTCATAATAACAAATCACACCTACATATTCATAATTAGAATATGGTTTTATGCGTCAAACAAGGAAAAAACAATGGAAGATAAATTAGTTGATAAATTATTTAATAATAATAATAATTCACAAGTAGTTGATGTATTAAAAACATTTGAAATTGATGATCCTGAGCATGATAATAAAACTTCAAAATCTTTAAATAAACTACCTGTTTTCAAATCAAAAATTTTAAGTTATCATTTTGCAACAGATAATACTAGTACTACTACTATTAACAATATTAATAATAGTCATTATGATTAATATGATAATCATAATAATAATAATAATAATAATAATGATAAAAATAATAATATTATTATTAATAATACTACAATGAAATAGACTATAAAATAATTTTAATTCTTTTTTCTTTTTCTTTTTCTTTTTTTTTTATACATCAGAAAGTATTTTTTTTTTTTAATTTCATATATTTTATTCTTTTTTTTTCCTTTTTTGTTCTTTCTATTCTTCTATCGCAAAAATTATATTGACATAGATACAATCAGTATCACTTTATATTATTTTCTTCATATTATATTTTTGTTATGTAAATCATAATAAAATTTTAAACAAGAACAACAATAACATCATTATAATAATAATAATAATCATAATCATAATAGTAATAATAGTAATAAAAGTTATTAAAAAAGCATTAATAATTTTTAAATAAGAAAAAATAAAATAGATGTGTTAATGATATAAATTTAAAAATAATAATTATATCTATTATCAATTTATAAATTTTATTTTTGTTGTTGATGTTGTTTTATTTATAGTTACATTATCTCTAATTTTTTATTAAATTTTTGTTTTATAATTAAATCATTTTTATAAATCATTTTTATCAATATTATAAAATTTTATATAAATATTATTATACAAATAAATAATAAAGTATTAATCATTTATTAATATATATATATATAAAAGTACAATCATAAATATAATAAAGTATTATTCTATTTATAAATATATATATATAAGTACAAACTTAAATATAACATTGTATTAAATTCAAATAAAAGTAATTTACAATTTATATTGTATAGAAAATTTGAAAATCAATTATCCAAAAGATATTTTTATTATATTTAACAAAATACAAATTACTATACAACTAAAATTTATAGAAGAAAAAAAAAAAAAAAAAAAAAAAATGTATATATATATATTACCAAAGTAGTTTAATTAATTAGATTAAAAATTAATGAAGTATATATAAATTAATTTTATATAGATTACAATATGAGATTCGTTATTTATTTATAATAGTCTTATAATTATTGAAATTATACAGAAACTATTATTATATTTGTTATAAATTTGTAAATTTATTCTTTAATGAAAGTGAATAAATTAAAATAACATTAGAATAACTATGATATTGCATCAGAATATATATGAAATCGGTTAATTCAATTCTCAATTTAGAATTCATTTCATATTATTATGAGTTATAACTAATGCAGTATTTTTTTATTTATTTTTCATGATATTAATAAGATATATCATTTATAAAAAATATATATAACAATTTAAAATGAAAATTCATAATATTGAATTATAATAATAAAAAAAAAATAAAAAATAAATAAATATAATATACTCTAAACCAAGATAATTTGTTTTCTACTAAGAATCCCCAAAATCAACATAATTATTATCATATAATTATATTTTTATGTTTTATTGTGAGAGCAAAAGAACTAGTAATCTACTAATGGAAGCTATATCCATATAGTATTGATTCTTTTAGTTCAAAAAGATTTTCTATAGACGCATTTAAAATTTTAAAAAATATTAAATACATAAAGAGTACTACTAATAGTTTTGGTTATGTAATCAACTAATCTAACTATATACAAAGCATTACACTCTAAAAGTTTTATATAAAATTCTTTGTTCTCAATATTAAGGTATATCTTACTTTAAACTGAATTTCAACCAAGAAAGATCATATAAAGATATTCTTTGATTTAATTAAAATAAAAGATAAATTCCTTTCTTTGTCTCCAACTAAAATAAAATCTTGATCTATCATATGAAGAAAGTAAAACAGATAATTTTCTCAATCAAAGAAAAATTAATCACCTTTCTTACAAAAAATGATAGCAATTGAAACAATTATCTACATTTTAATAACTTCGTATAGTAATAGTTATTTTATACTTATATTCACATTATAAAACTGTGAAATTGTTCTTTTTTTTTTCTAGTTTAAATGAAAAAGGTTTAAATTGGAATTTTTCATTTATATATTTTATTATATATATTTAATACATTCTATACAAAATATTTATTAAATATTTATAAATTTAAATTAAATAGAAAAGTTTGAAAATATATTAAAAATAATATAAATAAAATAGAATGATATTAAAAATAAATTTTATAAAAAAAAAAGTTAATATAATAGAATGAAAATATATTTCAAAATTACCATGATATAATAATACAAAGAATTAATATTTATGAAATTTGACAACATACAGCCTATATGGTGAAAAATTTTCAAATTTTACTAGTCTTTGATAATATAGAAATATTTCAAATTAATATTTGAAAAAAGAGGACATTTAAATATCAAATAAATAAATGATTTATTACCTTAATCATATTATAAATACTTAGCTTCTTCAATATATGATTTTATTACAATATCAAACCAATTTTGATCTTTTTCTTTTTAGACTAGGAAGAGATTACACTTATATTTCTTTATTTTTAATTATTTAATATTAATTGCAAAAATGCATTATAAATAAGTACATATATATATTAAAAAATATATCAAATAAAAAAATATTAGAAATAAAATTTAATAAAAAAATAAAATTAAATATAATGAAATTAAAGAGAAAACTTAAAAGTTATTATGGTATCATGATACGAATAGAAATTATTTTATTCCAAAATGTTTTAATAAAAATAAAGCAAAGAAGTAACATCAGTAAAGTAGATAGTGTGGAAACCACTAAACTCTCCCTCAAACCAAGAGAAATATTATCAAAAGATGTTGTAAGAAGTTTACCTTATTTCCTTCTCAAGAAATTCAATTTCCGTTAATTTATTGTGTAAAAAATAATAATATTTGTGTTTGATGTACTAGAATGGCTAGTAGTAAAGGTTCTTCATTTCCATTGTCAGTTCGACGTTGACTCTCTTGGTTGTGAAGGGTTTTTTTTACTATAACTAATGAAAGAATAACTCAAAAAAGCTTCTAATTGCTGGTTTAGTACTATTTAATTAATCCGCGAGACTAACTATATAGACAGAGAACTCTTTAATAGAAGTTCTTTTTAAATGTCTTAGTTCCTCAGTATTAAATTGTAGCTCATCTAAAGCTAAAAATCCACTATTTTTTTTTTCTTTAATTTTTTTTTTTTTTTTACAGCTGCAATTATTGGGAACTTTAATTTTTATTTATTTATTAGTTTATTAATTACATGAATATATTTAATTTTAAAATTAAAAACAAAGAATTAATAAAAAAGTAAATATCATTTGTCTAATTAGAACTTAATAATATTTAAAATAAATTACGTTAAATAAAAAGTAATATCCAAAATTAAATGTATAAATAAATTTAGAAAAAAGTTCATATGCAACGAACCTCATTTCTTTATGGATTAGAGTTTGAATTGACTATCTGATAGAAATTATAGTCTTTTCCTTCAATTCTTTATGGATTAGAGTTTGAATTGACTATCTGATAGAAATTATAGTCTTTTCCTTCAAAGGCATTTGCCCTGCTAGCCTTTTTTTTTAGACTAGGAAGAGAATACACTTCCAATACTTTATTAAATAGATAATTATATTTTTATGTATTACATTTTTTAATGTTAAGTAAAAGATTAAAATAAAAAATAATAATAAAAAAAAACAAATTTTAATTAATCATAAAAATTTAATGTAATGTAATAAAGAATAAAAAATAAGTTCAAAAGTTTTTTTTTTTTTGGACTTAGAGAAAACTTTATTTAATTTATAATAATAATAAAATTACATGAAATTAAATGAAAAAATAACAAATAAAATACATGAAATAAAATATTATATATTATAAAATTAGAAAAGTGCGTTAGAAGCAATAGCCTCTAACTTTTCCCATTCCTCGATAATAACACCACGTCCATTATTGTGAGTAATAATTTCAGTATTAGTGTTATCAATCGAATCTGTATCTGGAGGTGAAAATCCATGCCTTATCATTTCGACGTCGACGCTCTTGGCAACGGTAGATTCAACGGAATACCATTTCATCATCAAACTAAAAGATTGACAAATTAATGGTATTACGTTTGTTAGAAACTCCGCAATCCCCACAAAATACGGAACAGTTGACGAAGTTGAACTTTGTTTAAAAATATTGTCAACTAATTGTCTTTGTTCCCCATTATTAACTTTAATTTTTGAATATATTGAACGCCCACCAAGAAGTGCACTCAATATATAATAATAAATATTATTATCATAATCCTTTTCTGAATCTAAAGAAACAACCAAGGATTTTTGTTCAATTATCATTGCAAACTTCAAAAAGAGATCATCTAGAAAAGGTAAAGATTTATTTCTGTAATTTTCCAATTCTTTACAGGCAAAGATCCAATGAGAAAAGCTAGTTACACTAACACCACAACAAGGGCAACATTTAGGGCAATCTTCTGAAACGATTTTTCTTTTAATGGAAATACTAATGTCAAATTTAAAACCACACCTAATTCGAGAAATCCAAAAGAATCCCAATTGATACTTAGGATATTGAAAAGTTAAGTTTCTGATTTCTGAAATAAATCCAAAATCATTCTCCTTGTAAATAATTGCTTTTTTAGCTTTTGAGGGTTTGAAAAACATCTCTTTCCCAATAAAACTATTTTATTTCACTTGTTTTTTTACCATTTAATTTCTTATCTAAAGTCCTTGATTCTTTAGTCCAATAAGTAATGTGACATAGTTGGAATATTATTAATGAGATAATTAATAATACATGATGAATTTTTTCCATTTTCTAAAGCAGCATTAATTGAGATATAGCACAGATAGCTGAAAGAGGAGGTATTCTCAATTCAAGAGTAATATCATAGAGACTAACATAAGAATTACAAGATTTAAATCCATAACTCCGATAAAGTCCTCGATTAGTAATTTTTTTTTTTTGAGCTTTAGAGCATCTGCTCTTGTTTGAACCAAAGAGAGGAGCATAATAATATAAAGCAAGACTAAGAATAAAGGAAATTAAAACATATTCAATAAGAGAGGAATAGATTTATTAATAAGAAATCGAAAGAACGAATTTAACTTAACATTTAAATTACTGTTTAATTTGGATTGTATAGGTTTCAATGATAAAGATTCATCAAAAGGAATACCAAGATAAGTATAGTTGTCAGTTTTAGGTAATTTGTTACTACCAATAAAGAAAGATGGATCTTCATAATTTATCGGTTTAACAAAGTTAATAGGTTTTACAACAAGAGTAGCACACTTATTAATTCCAAAAGTCATTTCATTTTTAATAGCCCATTCATAAACCTTATTCAAAATTTTCTTAAGAGCTTGTTTAGATGGAGCAACTAAAACAATATCATCCGCAAAAAGTCCACTACAACAGTATTGAGAATCTAAATATACAACCATACTTATCACAATTATCCAGTACATCATTAATGAACAAATTGAATAAAATAGGAGAGAGATGGCATCCTTGTCTAGCATCCTGATTAATTGAAAATTCTTCAGAGAATAATCTTTTTAAAGAAATTATGGTCTTCTCCTTCAGAGGCATTGGCCCTGCTAGCCTGTCTTACTGCATTTTCAGCGTTGACGCTCCTGGTTAGTTTGGGCTTATACTTTCGGAATAGTAACCCTTACCGAGTACTAGCCCGAGGCATAATTTCTGTAAAGAGAGCCACAGATCGCACCAAGAACGGCGTTTTTGAATAATCACCAGAAATAATTTGGTTCTTAAACAAAATATTCCATTCCTTTTTATAATTTAAATCTATTATATCTGCATCCCTTCCACCAAGAAGAAAGTTATACAATCGGTAACACGTCACATATATATTTACACACTCATTATTCAGAAAATTACTTAAATTACCACGATTTTCACCAATTGAACTATTCACTGAATTAGAAGTAACGATATTATAATTTTCACTATTTCTAATATTAATAATTCTATTTACACTATCACTATTTCTACTATTATTAACAATATTATTTCTATTGTTAATATTATTAATATTATATACTTCGTTACTACTATCAGAATCAGAACTTAATTCTATATTAATCATATCTGTGATAAAAGTGTCTACATTACTATTAGATATTGGACAATATTTTAAAATAATATAAAATATTTCATAAAGAATTTCAATATCCTTAAAATATTTCATTCGAAATTCACGGAAAAGATAGCATTTAGAAAACCAATGTTCCAATCGAGGATTACTATCTTTTCAATAACAACAAGGACACCTTTCAGGACAGTCTTCTTCAATCATTTTGGCGTCTTTGGCAACACGAGCATCGAATTTATATCCACATCTGGCACGAAGTACCCATCGGAAGCCAATGCTAAATTCAGGATATTTATAATTTAGCTTAAGATATTCTCTAGTTTTCTCAGAATTTTTTTTTTTTTTTTTTTTTTTTTTTTTTTTTTTTTTTTTAGACTAGGAATAAACTTTATTTAATAATATTTTTTTTTTTAAGAAATACATGAAGTTTAAATACATGAAATTTTTTTTTTTTTATATTAATATTAAAAAACTACGTTATGAGATTCGAGGACGAAAAGGCCTCTAACTCTTCCCATTCATCGAAGATAACTCTTATCATTCGAATCTGTATCAGAATTTCTTCTTTGCCTTATCGTTACGACGTCGACGCTCTTGACAACGGTAGGTCTAACACTATACAAATCGATCATGGTGTAAAAATCTCCAATCACAATAGGCATAACGTTAGTAAGGAATTCCGCAAGCCCCACAAAATATGAAATCGGGAAAGAAGACTCGTTCGAAGGTGATTGAAAAATATTATTAATAAATCGCCTTCTTTCCCCCGAGCCGATCTTTAAGATTTCAAATACTGCATTTCCGCCAAGAAGGAGACACAGCACGTAAAAATTGATATTATCATCAAAATCTTCCTCTTTATCATCAGGAATGTTCAATGATTTCTCATGAACAATTAGAGAAAAATTAATAAAAATTTCATCAACAAAGGGAATGAAATGTTGCCTAAATTCTTCAAATTTAGGACATAAAAGTATCCAGTGTGTAAAACTAGGTATGCTGTTACTCTCACCACAACAAGGGCAGTATGTTGGGCAATTTTTTTATACTAGATTACTTTTAACATACGTTTTTACATCAAATTTGAATCCACATTTAATTCGTCCAATCCAAAAAAATCCAAGAGAAAATTGTGAATATTTAAGTGATAGACGTTGAATAAATTTTTTAAAACCATATTTAAATTTCTTGTATTTTGTAGATCTGATCGCAGGAGTGCTTGAGTAATGAATATTTTCCCAGTAAAACTTCCTTATTTCTCCAGGAAGTTTATTATTGTGCTTGTGTACTGCTAAATTCCGTGCTTTTTTCGTCCATGAATAGTGAAAAAGTGTAGGTATATTTTTGACTAAATGAGAAATAATACAAGAAGAATCTTTCCACTTTTTAAAGCATCGAATCATCGCCTTAGCACAAAGACTAGCTATAGGAGGTATAGAAAGTTCCTTAGACATATTGTAAATTGAAGTATTGGAGGTTTTATTTTTAAACCCGAAACTCCAATACAAACCTCGATTAAAAGCAGTTTGAGCTTTTTCAGTATTCTTTTTATTTGAACCAAGTAAGGGAGCATAATAAAGAACTGAACTAAGGACAAAAGAAACTAGTATACGAGTTTTAAAGTAGAAAGGAACATTCCTATTGGTTAAAAATCTAAAGAAAGAGTTAACTGTATAATTAATTTTATTATTCATCTTAGCAATAATAGGTTTTAAATCCAACGATTCATTAAAAGGTATACCAAGATATGTATATTGATTAGTGCTTGGTATATAGTTCATACCAAGTCTAAAAGTAGGATTTTCATAATGTCTTGAAGGTATAAAATTCTTTGGTTTAACAACTAGTGTAGCGCATTTATTGATTCCAAAGGTCATTTCATTTTTAATACCCCAATCATGAGCGATATTCAAAAGGTTTTTAAGTGAAGATTTTGTAGGAGCTAATAATACAATATCATCAGCAAATAATCCACCACAACACTTTTTCTTTTCAGTAATCACACCCTAACTTTTACATTTATCAAAAATATCATTGATAAATATATTGAATAAAATAGGTGAGAGAGGACACCCTTGGCGAACACCACGGTGTATTGGAAATTCTTTTGAAAGTTTACCATTAAAGTTTACACGAGCTTTCGAGGTAAGGTAAAGATTAGTAATGAATTGAAGGCATTTACCACGAATACCAAGATTATTTAGTTTAGTAAGTATATTGTAAATTGGAACTGAATCATAAGCTTTTTTAAAGTCAAGAAAGGCAAGAAAGGTAAATTTATCCTTAAATTTTCTTCTTTGACAAATTTCACGAATGGATACAAATAAACTAATACATTCTTCTTTATTTCTAAAACCAAACTGTTCAGGTCTAATTATTCCATTAGAAAAAGCATAGTCCGATATTCTTTTAGTGACAATTTTTGATAGAATTTTTAAACCTACATTGATGAGTGAAATACTACGATAATTATTACAATCTGAAAGATCCCCTTTTTTAGGAATAGAAACAATAGAAGCAGAGTTCCATTCATTAGGAAAGTCACCATCCCAAATTTTATTAAAAAGTAATAACAGACACTTTGCACAATCGGAATAAGTAACCTCTTGATTAGAGTCATCCTGAGAAGAAGTACTACTCTCAGAATTAAAAAATGCTTTAAAAAATTCTGTAGGTATACCATCAGGACCAGGTGCTTTGTTATTTTTCATTGAAAGAACAGTTGAATGAATTTCTGACATGGAAATAGGTTGATTAATATCCCATGATTCCTGAGGAGTAGAAGAATTATTAAGTATTCTTTTCCAATAATTTTCATTAAGACTGTGACCAGTTATATCAGAAGCAAGTTCTTCATAGTGTTTTGCAAAACGATTGAGTTGATCTTCTTGAGATACTAGAACATTACCTTCTTTATCTTTAATGTATACAGGTGATTGGGAAGGAGAGTAAGAAGGTTTAGAGATTTTCTTAAGTCCAGACCAACCACGCTGGGCATCATTTTTTAAGAAACATTCGCCGATGGAATGAATCAAATTTTTAAATCTAATAATCCTAATATTTCTTTTAATACTAATGATATAATCAGAAAGAACTCTATATTCTTTTGAGAGATCACAAAATTCTTGAAGATTAGACAAATCATTACTAAGTTTAAAATTTTTAATCCTTTTATAAAATAAATGTTTTTCATGTGATAATTTCTTAATATAAGCAGGATATAGAGGACGATCCTGTATTATCATTATGCCTTATCAGTACGACGTCGACGCTCTGAAACATCATTAAAAATGTCATTAATAAAAAGATTGTAAAGAATTGGTGATAGTGGGCAACCTTGTCTAACTCCTTTCATAATATTAAAAGATTCCGAATATTGGAGAATTTGACATATTTTTAAATTTATCTACTTTTGCTGTTGTTTTAAGCACGACTAATTGAAAATTCTTAATACTCATTCATTAAATATTTAAAAAAAAAAAAAAATTAAATAAATAAAATTTAAATTCTTATTTTATTTACTTCATCTTTTTCAACCATAAGTTTTCTCCATAATATTAACTCACACATATAATGTAACTAATTAAAATGATAATATAATAATAAATAATTTAAATTTAAAAATTATAAAAAAAAATGAAAACTATATATAAAAAGAAAAAAAAAAAACTTCAAATTATTAATTTTAATATTTTTTTTATTATTATTTTTTATTATTTGTTTTATTTTTCTTTTTTTAATTTGGGGAATATAATTCTAATTTGGTTAATTTATTTTACTATTTTTATTGTTATTTTATGGTTTTTACTAAAAAAAATTATGTTTTATTTCCTATCAAAAATATTCATAAATTCTCCTTTTGTACTTTTATTTACTTCTAATTTTTTATTAAATATATTAAATTATGTATTAAAATTCAATTAAATAATAGGTTCATTTCTCTCATAATAAAGAAAAATTATTCATTATTTAATTTTTTGATAAATTTATATAAATATAAAATCTTTACTTTTTCTCTAAATTAAAAAAAAACATTAATACAATTTATTCTAAATATTTAAATTTAAAAATTAAAAAAAAGTAAAATTTATATTATTTTATTAAAATTGCACATCTTCAAATTATTTAAAGGTTCTTAACAACAATGTGTGGGTATTCTGGTTGCCACATGTTGTGCTTTAACCATTCTCTCCAGTCCATACCCTTTGGTGGGAATTGAGTAGCAATGTTCATACGTTCGGCCATCTTAGCAACTTCAATACCGACTTCAAGAGAAACAGCACGAAGGTTGTCAAGATCTGGGAAGATCTTACCAGTAGCAAGCATTTCTGGAGTACCAAGGGAAGCAATAACACGAGCACATACTTGGAAGGTTTCGAATGGAACACGAGTGGAACGAGAAGAAACAAGACCTAAACCAATACCTGGGAAGGAGTAGGAGTTGTTACATTGGTTAGTTTGAATGGTCTTACCCTTCCATTCAACTGGATCGAATGGAGAACCAGAAGCAAAGATAAGGTTACCGTTGGTGAATTCAACAGCTTCTTCAGCAGTACATTCAGAACGAGAAGTTGGGTTAGAAAGTGGGAAAATACCTGGCTTTTCACAGTAAGAGGAGACGAAGCTAAGCATTTCCTTGGTGAAAAGCTTTGGACAAGTAGAAAGACCAAGAAGACAAGTTGGCTTAATCTTTTCTAACATTTCAGCTGGAGTCTTACCACCTGGATATTCCTTACGCATAAAGACTTGTTGAGATGGTAATAAATCGTCACGACCCTTACCTAAAAGACCCTTGTGATCGAACATGTAGAATTGGGCGTAGGCTTCTTCACGAGTAGCACCTTCAGCAACAATACAGTCAACAATAGTTTCACAAACACCAACACCAGAGGAACCAGCACCAAGACATAAGAAGGTTTCCTTCTTAATATCAGCGAATGTACCTCCACGAGCTCTCATAGTAGCAAGAACGGAAGCAAGAGTAATGGCACCAGTAGATTGAATATCATCGTTAAACATACAGATTTGGTCCTTGTACTTAAGAAGTAAGTCAAGAGCATTTGGCATCATGAAATCTTCGAATTGGATGACAGCCTTTGGGAAACGGTCAGTAATGGCAGAAACCCATTCGTCAACGAAAGCATGGAATTCTTCACCTTGAAGACGTGGGTGTTGCATACCGAGGTAGAGTGGATCGTTTAAGAGTTCCTTGTTGTTGGTACCAACATCAAGAACAATTGGAAGGACGTTACGTGGGTTAATACCACCACCACAGACGTAAAGAGTAAGCTTACCAATTGGAATTTGCATACCACCAGCACCAAGGTCACCAAGGCCAAGGATACGAGAACCATCAGTAACGACAATAACATCAACATTATCGTATGGCCAGTTAGCAGCAACAGCGGACATTTGACCACGATCAGCAGTAGAGAAGTACATACCTCTGGTTTGGGTGAAAATCTTGTGGAACTTTTGACAAGCTTCACCAACAACTGGAGTATAAATAATTGGAGCAAGTTCAACGAAATTTTCAAGAATCATCTTGTAGTAAAGAGTTTCATTACGGTTTTGAAGGTGGTTAAGATAAATGAACTTTTCGAGAGGATCAGAAATCTTGTCAAGGTTGGTCTTACAACGCTTGTATTGAGCTTCAAGAGTTTGTGGTCTTGGTGGAACTAAACCACGAATACCGAGACGATCCTTTTCGTCAGCAGTGAAAGCGGAACCCTTATTTAACTTTGGATCATTAAGAATATCTAAACCAGTCTTCTTAGTAATAATGACTTGCTTCTTGTTGTAAACCTCAGATGGGGCGAAGAAAGTTCTCTTAGCAACTAAAGCACCAGTAGCTGGAAGAATTGAAGATACTGGGCGAGCAATAGATTGAATTGGAGCGAGCATTTTCTATAAATATTTATATATTAATTATTACAAATTTTATTATTAGTTTTCTTCAATTTTTCTTATTTACTTATTTATTTATATTTATTTATTTCCTTCCAAAATTTTATTATATTGTCTCTTTTATTCACTTATTAATAAATTTATATTAAATTTAATTTTTATAATAGCTCTAATTTCCTTTATCCTAATTATATTTTTCTTTTCATATTTTCAATATACTCTATAAGTAATTTTGTATTCAACAATACTCTATAAAATTCGCATTGTACTATCCCTGCAATCTATTTTTGTTTTACTTCCTTCAACATAATTTAACAAATTTAACTTTTACTATTCCCTCTAATATTACTATTCATTATTGTTACATTATTATTTCTTTCTACTTGAAAAAAATAAAACTTACAATAATTGGGATGGCAATCAAACTTAAATATAAATTTTAGTAACTAATTTTTAGATTTAAATTTTTGTGAAGAAAAAAGAAATCAAAGGAAAACTTGCTCCTTTTATTTAAAATTTTCATTATATAATTTATATATATGAATATATTATAATATATTATATTATAAGAATATAATTTTTATTGAATATATAATTTGAATGATTAAATTATGATTCTTGTTACCTTATTTCTATTTTAAAAATTTTTTTTTATTATTTTACCATTTTATAATTATTTAATAATAATAAAATAATAGATTTGTTTTATTAAATTGTTTATGGAATAATAAAGTTATATTTGTGTTTCTATTATATTCTAATATATTAAATTTATCATTTAATAATATATTTAATACAAATCAATATATACGTGTATTTCCGAATTGAATAAATAATCAGCTATTTTTATTGGTCCACATTAATTGTAAAATACATCATAAAAATTTTTTTCTTAATATAAAATTAAAATATGTAAATATTATAGGATGAAAAATAAAAAGATTCTTAGTATTTGAAATATATTAACCTTTATACTTTAATATATGGTGCTATTAATATAAACGAAAATAAAAATTGATAATTAAAAACTTAAAACTAAATATTAATATATAGAATTATAAAATTAATATATTCAATTGTTATATTATTTAATTTTTATTTTATTTATTATTTATACCTTATATCTAATAACAAAAAAAAAAAAAAATAAAAAATAAAAAATAAATATTTTATTATTATATTAAATTCAATTAATATCATTGAATTTACCCAGTATTGTTCAGTATTGATAAAAATAATATGAACATTATTGATATTATAATTATTTGTGATAAATATAATGTTTTTTGATTTATATCAAACTTTTAATAATTATGATATAAGTATCAGTAACATAATTGATATTTTGTCATAAAATGTGATAATTAAAAAAATGTTTTTAAATAATAAAGGTTATTAAAGTTTTAAGACACTTATTTTGAGATGCGGTATATACTAATAAAAATATAAAAAATGAAGAACGTAATTCAGCAATACGTAATATATAATACATGATTATTGAAAATCTTTAAAATCTTTATTATATATATAAAAATATTAAAATATTATTTAATTAAAGTATTAAAATAAAAAGAGAAAAAAATAAAAATAAAAAAAAAAAAAAAAAAAAAAAAAAAAAAAACATAATTTAAAAATCTATTTTAATTTATTAAAAAAAAAAAATTTTTTTTTTACAATTTAACTTTAAACTATTTATAGTTACAATTATTTTTATTTTTTCATTTATCTATATTAATGTTAAAATGATAAAAGAAATAATTTATGGCAATTTATAAAAATTGACATTAAGTACATAATTTTTTTCAAAAAATTTAAAAATGTTGTGGCTTTTAGAGAGAAATATTAAATGTTACATTTAAAGTATGTATCATACATTTTAACTTTTATATAATTTATAAATATAATAATTTTAAATTTAATACAATAATTAATTACAGTATTTAAATATTTAGAAATTACTACATTAATGAAAATCTAAACTACTATTTAATTATTATATATAATTATTAACATTGATAATTTGATTATTACATATAAAATTAATAAAAGGATTATTATTTAGTAATATTTTATATAGTTATTGTATTGATCAAAAGACTATATTATTAAAAGAATTTAATTATTGTATGCAGTAATTAATAAAATTATATATAATATTTAATTCTTTTTTTTTTTTTTTTTTTTTTAATAGTATATTAAGAAGTATTAAGAATTTTATAAAACAGTTTTTTACAATAATGAAAACTCCTACTACAATTTAAAGTAATTATATAATAATTAATTAAATGAAACTTTTAATTCTTTTTTATGATAATTATAATAATAAAATCTTTATAATATATATATATATATATATATATATATATTTTTTTTTTTTTTTTTTTTTTTTGAAATTATTAATACTATTGTTATTTTAATAAATCAATTTTGTAATAAAAACATACAAAAACTATTCATATTCGATGTATTATTATTACATTATTAATAAAATTCAAAAACTAATTTCTAATGTTAAAAAAAAAAAAATACTCATAATATTAATTATAAAAAATAATTATATTCACTTAAATTATAAATATATATATTTCAAAGAAAGTACGATTTTTTAATAAATAAAAATATAGTAATATTAAATTTTAAAATTATTTTACTATTATTTGGATAGATTTATTTTTTTAAAAAATATAAATCGAAATAATATTAATATATTAAATTTAACTTTTAATTTTAAAGAGTTATATTTTGAAGTTTTTAGCTTAACAATAGAATAAAATGTATTTATTTTATTTTATTTTTTTGTTTTAATTATCATTTTAATTTATAAATATTTTGTTAAATTATATATATATATATTTTTATTTGTTATATATATATTTGAATGCTATACAATAAAAGATTTAAATGAATTTTTATATTATTTAAATTATTTTTTAATTTTATCAATACAGGATTAACTATTAAATATTTATAACACATTCTTATCAATGAAATATAGAAAATAAAAAATATAAAAAATATAAAAAATAAATTAAAATATATAAATAAATTGATTAATATATGGTTATTTATTATTTTATTAATAAATTATTTATTCATTTATTTTTTATAAATAAAATAAAAATATTTTAATTTTTTAATTTATTGCAATAATTTAGGTAAAACTGAGACATTCTTTGACTTTGAACACAAAAAAAGAAAAAATAATAATAAAAAAAAAAATTAAAATTAAAATTTTTCCATATTTAAACTTAAATATTAATATATTTTATAATTATTAATATTACATTACATAATATTAATATAATACACAATTAGGATAAAAAACTAATCAATTTAGTAATCTCCAAAAATTACAATTAATCGACCCAAATATATGCAGATATACAGAAATTTTAAAAATTTATTCTTTACTATCATTAATTAATAATACTAAATTCTAAAAGGATAAGAGATTTTAATAATTATTAAAAAAAATATGTTGAAATATTAATTATTATCTCAGGTGGGACTAATGGTGTCGGTAAGGTACCATTTAAAGATTAATAAAAAAAAAAGAGAGCTTAGACTACTATCAAGGAGAGATTACAATTAAGGCTAAAGGTAATGAAAGCTTTTATCTCGATAATTTATTAATTGTTATCTAATGGGATCATAAAAGAAATAAAGAGAACATACTACTGCTTATTTACCAATGGAAAGAATATGCCTGGTCATTGACTATTTAGATGTTCTTATCTTTATATTCTCATATGATCCTTCTATGATAACTTATAGCACTAACAACTGGTAAATTAATTTGTGTTATTTAAATTTGTGAAAAAAATTATATATATATATATATAAATTCTAATTAACATTATTTATATAATTAATAGATCCCAAAATATATATATTCAAAATAAATAGAACTTATTTATTAAACTAATAAAATGTTTTGTAAATTTAAAAATAAAATAATAAAAAAATAATATAATATTTGAATGAATTTTCATTAAATACAATAAGAAAATCAATTATAATAATAATAAAAAAAAATTATAATAAATAATGATTTATTTATTATTATTTTATATTTATTAATCATTAAGTAATATTTAATTCATACTTAAATATTCCTATTAAAAATTTATTAATATTCTTAAAAGCTGTTCTAATATTAAGACTCATAATTACATACATTGTAAGTACTTATATATCAATTTTTATAAAATATTGTTAAATAAAATTGTTAATAATATTTTTTTTTAAATTATTTTGAACTAATATGAAGATATATGATGTTATTGGAAGATAATTACAATTTATTTTTACATATAACTTTAGAAAAAAGTGATGTATTGGAGACTCTAAATAAATATAATCATCATGGACCTTTGAATTTACATTAAAATGAGTTCATAACGCATATTTGATTAAAATAACATAAAATAAAAATTATTTATGTTAAAATTCTATTTTATTATACTAATATATATTCTTGTAGTAATACTTGCTTATTTTCCTTCATTAATAATAATTCTTCTAAAATTACCTTTATAAATTTATTCATGATTGTTAATAATCATGATTATAATAAAAAAGAATTTTTTTTCATAAAAATAAATTTAGAATTATTTGAATAATTAATTATTAAATTTTTCATTATAAGGAAATATATACCATTTAAATATTTAAAAATTTAAGAAACTTTAATCTAGTTAAATCTCCATATAAAACTTAATTTAATAATATAATGGATTTCATAAATATTTCTTAATTAATTTAAATTAATTAAAAAAAATTTTTTTTTTTTGTTATTTCCTATATAATAATACTTTATATTAATATTTAATAATTAAATTTGATAATTAAAAATGCTTTATTATGTTGTATTATTTTGAAGTATATTTTATATATATTATAAATATTTTATACTTTATTCCAATAAATTAATATTATATATTATATAATATATAAAATTTAATTTATTTATATAATAAACTTTAAACTGCCTAATTTTATATTGTAAAATTTAAAAAATATATATATTTATTAAACAATAAATTTTACTGTGTTATTTCATATTTATATTTAAAAAAAAAAAATAATAATAAATATTTTGAACTAAATTATTATTATAAGATATTTTTTATTTTAAAAATATATACATATATATATAACAGTATAATATTTATCTATAATTAAATATAATATGAAATATTACTATTTAAGAAAAAATAATATGATAATTACACATTTAAATTAATATTATTAGTATTGATGCTGAGTTGATTTTTTTAACTTCCAATAGAAAAATTAAATATCTGGATTAAAAATATTAGTACTATTTAAATCATACCCTAAAAAACCTTTATTAAGAATTTTTTAGTATAATATATTATCACTAATATTTATAATATATAATTATATATTAAATTATTAAACTTTTATATATTGTTATTTATATTTAAAACATTATTATAATATATTTTATTTATAATGAAAAAAATTATTATATATTTAATATAATAATAATTTATGATTTTTGTCTTTTAAATATTTGAAATAATTATATAAAAATGATTAATTTATAATGAAAATAACTTAATTTTATGTTTTATAATAATAAATTTAACTATTAAATATATTATGTGCAATAATAAATATATAAATGAAAATATTATTAGGTTTATGCTTAATCCACATATTTTAAAATCTATGTAATCTTTTATTATAAATAGAAAATAGAAAATAAAAAAAAAAATTCAAATATATTTTAATCAAAAATTAAATATTTAATTACATTGGATTTATAATTAAAATTATAAAATTATAAATTATACACCCTATATTTCATTTAATTGGATTTAATTGGATTTGATTTGATTTGATTTTTATCTGATTTGATTTAATTTCATGATAATAATAAATAATATAAAATGAATATACAATTACTTTAAATACATTACATATTGTATTTGCAAATTACATTTTTTTTATTTTAATTAAACCTTTATTTTATATTAGTCAAGCAAAAAAAAAAAAAAACTTTCTTTTTAACTCCATTCTATTTATTAAATACGAAACAAAGGATATTAATATAGGTAAGAAAAAAGAGTAAAATGTAAATAAAAAATAAAAATGATTAAACAAAATTTATTTCATAAATATGTTGTTATATTTAAAATGAAATTTATATAATAATACATATTTTTAATAGCAGTAAATAATTAAATTAGTAATTCAATTTTTTTTTTTTTTTTTGAAATCTAAATCTAAAATTTATTTTATTATTTATATTATTTATTTTAATATTAATTATGAGAAAAATAAAATGATAAATGTAAATTATCTTTGATATTTATATAAATTAATTATTATACATTTAATATAATTACTTATTTAATATCTCTAATAATATTACATTTAACTATAATTTATATAATATTGCATTTACTATAATTTATTTAAAAGGAAAGTAAACAAAAAATATATTAATTAAGTGCGTTAATTTTAAAAAAGTTTAAGTAATGTTTTTTTACTACATTGCTTTATTCAATATAAATATATTATTTAAAACTATTTTAATAAGAATATTTATAAAATGAAAAAATAGAAATAACCCAGATTTTGAAGTGGTTAAGTATGCGGAACATTATTTAAATTCGAAGATAAAGAAAAAAAATAATGAATATAATATAAAAAAAGAAAATATTGATACATCAAATAATGTACTAAATAAAAGTTCAGGAAATAATTGAGCCAGTGTTTTCATATATAAATACAAATTATAAAAGAAATTGAATATTTCGATATTAAATAATGATACTAATATAATTTGATAATGTGGCTTAAATAAGAGTATTGAAAATTTTTTAAATTTATGTAAATAAATTATTTTTCATGTGGCTTATATTAAAGATTATTCTTTCAATATTATTGGGCTATTTCATTGGAATAAACATCTTATAAGAAATATGGATTAATTTATAAACTTTAACAATAGTATATCTCATATATAATGATTTCTTATATATGGTAAAAGATAAAAGGAAAAACTCATTAATGAAGATATTCGATAAATAAATTAATATTATAAAATTATATTAATATATTGAAAAGAACTACTTAAAATATATATTACATTAATATTTTAAATATATGGATACTTCACAATCTAATGAATCTAAAGATAATGTAAAGAATATTTCTTTTTTTACTTTAAATAAGTATTGAAGTAGGTTTAATTTAATAATTATATTTATAAATTTAAATATTAGTACATAAATATATATATGTACATATGAATTTAAAAAAATAGGAAAATTTTTTATTATAATAATAATAAAGTTTTATATATATAAATTTATGTAACTAATATATCATTAATACTGGAAACATAGAAAATTAAATAAATATATGAAAATATATAATATAATAAAGAAACTTTATTAAATATCTTAATTCTTATATTAATTAAAAATAATCATTAGTAACAAAAACAAATTTAAATGTAACTTGAATATTTCGGTATTTATGACAAATTAATATACGAATAGACTATGGAAAATTTATAATGATTTCAGTAATAATAATATATTATTTTTAATCAATTTATAAGCACTTCCGATTAATTAAGTTATCATTGCATCATTCCATAATTATATGAGATATTTTTCTTTAGATAATAAACATTATTATTCATATTCATTTCTGTATAAACTTATATATATATATTAAATTAAAAACTAAACAGAATACGTAGGACAAAATCATTTTATTATAAAGTTTTTTATTTAATAGATATTTTCAATATAAATTAATGATCATAAATTAATAAGTAATATTAATTAATAAATAAAAAAAAAATGTAGGACAAAATCATTTAAATGATAATAAATATTTATATATTCATAAGTTTTATGATATGATGACATAATTAATTTTTTTTTTTTTTCATTTAATTTATATTTTTTGAAAACTTTTAAAGTAAATTAATGAAATTAAAATTAAAATATATATAATTATATAAATTAAACATTGAATACAATATTGGTATAAATAATATTTAAATAAATACATAATGATTACATTAATTAAAAAGTTTCATTGATATAATTATTTATTAAATTCATATTTATTAAAATCAAAATATAAAACGGCAAATACATAAGTACATTATAGATATAAAATAAAAAAAAGTTGTATATATATAAAAAATAATTATAAGAATAAATATAATATATAAATGATAAATTAATATGACTAAAAGTATATTCATATATATCATATATATAAAAGAAGTAGGACAAAAATAGTTAAATAATAACAGATATGTTTTATTTGTTGACGGAAGGAATAATAATATTTTTATAATAATATATTAATAAATATAATGGAATATATTCAAAATAAAATTTAATTAATTCAATTTGAAGTTAAAATTAGAAAAATAATTAAAAATATAAAAAAAATAATAATAATAATAATAATAAACTATTTATCATAAAAAAGTGGAATGTACATAGAATTAAGATATATGCATATTTTATTAAATAATCATATTAAAAAATAATGCAATTAATATTCTTTTTTTTTAAAAAAAAATAAAATGTTTTAAATATATATATTAATATTTTATAATTCTAATTTTTAAAGTACTTTTAGCCATAAAAAAAATGAATAATGAATATATTATCTAATTATTATTATAATAAAAATAAAATTTAATAATTATTTTTAAAAAACAGTAAAAAACAGTTGTTGGCAACAATATAAAAATAAAATAAGTTGCTCTCCACAATTGATTTAATATTAATAAGTAAAAAAAAAAAAAAAAAAAAAAAAAAAAAAAAAAAAAAAAAAAAAAAGACTTATATATAAAAAATAAGAATTATTTTTAATAAGATCAAAATATAGTTATATACAATATATATTCACACTATAATAATATATAATATTTAATATATAATTGCATACATGAATATGATTTTTTTTTAAAAAAAATACTATAAAAATTTTTTTAATTATTATAGTTAAATTACATCTAAGTTTTTGACGGAAAAGATATTTTATTTAATTAAAGTTTTTTTTTTTTTTTAATTTAGAAAGAATAAAAAAAATAATAAAGATAGGAAAATTAAGGAAGAAGTTTTAAATTTAAAGTTTATGCAATTTCATTAAATATATTATATAATAATTAATATATATAAACAATTATATATAAAAAAATGATTAAAATATATATATATATAAATAAAATATATCATTTATAAATGTTTAAATTAAAATCGCTTAACGAAAATTATTTAGTGAATACACATCCGTAAATTTTAGATCAATTTAATTATTTTCATATATATTTTCGCTTATATGAAACTTTAATTTATATATAACAAAGCATATTGTAATAATAATAAAAGTACAAATAACATTAGAAAATGGACAACAAAATAATTAATTATTCATATATAAATATATATAATTCAAATCTATTTTAAAAATATTTTTTTCTTTTATTTTTTTTTTTTTTTTTTTTTTTTTTTGAAAAATTTGTTTTATAATAATTTGTCAATTTTTAATAATACAGAAACATTAAAAATAAATAAATAATAAATAAAATAAATAAATATATTTCTTAATATGTATAAAATCACAAAAATAAAATAATATAAAATATGGTTTTAATTAAGATGGGTAACAAATAATAACTATTCATTATATATAAAGTTTTAAAATATATATCTATTTTATTTTAAATAATGTCTTACATTTCTTAATTGATAATATAAGCAATAATTATGAACTTGTATTATTTTATATATATATATATATATTTCATATTTTTTTTTCTATATATATATTTATATTTTATATTTAAGTTATATTATTCTTAAAGATATATATTTTCCTAAAAAAAAAAAAAAAAAAAATACTTAATAATAATATCAATAAAATGAAACGATTATATCATTCTAAAAAAATAATAATTAAATATATTTATATTTGTAAATATATCTCTTAATAATAATTTGTAATTAAAAAAAAAAAAGTTTATTGTAATTTATTAAAAAATAATAATAATAATAGATTTTTCCTAAAAATTTATTGATAAAATTTGAAAGGAAAAATATAGAATTTATAAATATTTATCTAAATTTTTTTTATTTATTATTAATAATAAATAATATATTTATTTCATATATATATATATGTTTAAATAATAAATAATAATACATTTAAAGAATTTTTTTTTTATATATATATTTTTATTTTTCATATTTTTTTATTTTTCATATTTTTTATTTTATTTATAAAAATAGAAATATATTATAATAAACAATTTTAATATATTAAATTCCTCTCAAATTTTAAGTGTAACCATATTTTTTTTTTCAAACCGAGAAATACCGAAAATTTTATTTATAAATAATTCTTTATTTAAATGATTTAATATATTAAATAAATATTAATAAAAACAAATATATAAGGAAATTTCAATTTCAAATAAATATAGTAATATACCATTTTTAGTAAAATAAACAATTAAAAAAAAAAAAAAAAAAAAGTTAAATAATTATTTTTAGAATATATATATTAATAAAATGATATAATTATTATTTATACAATTTTAATTACATATCATAAATAGGTAAATAGGTGAAATTAGAATTAGTTAAAAATAATAAAAAAAAAAAAAAAAAAAAAAAAAAAAAACATCCACAAAAAATTTTATTATTAAAACATTCAAGTGTATATACTCATAATATAAAAATATCAACATAAAATATCTTATTTTCTATTTCCTTTTTTTTTTTTTTTTATTTTAATATCAATAAATAAACATAAAAATAAAAAAAAATTTTGTTATAAATATAAAAATGGTAGTAAAAAAAAAAAGTTTTAAATATATATATATTTAAAACCTTATTTTGTTAATATATATATTTATATATATTTATTATTTTTTTTTACATTTTATTGTTACTGAAACACTAAAAAATTAAAAATTTTAGGAAAATAAAAAAAAATATAAAAATATAAAAAAAACTTATTCCGGTAGATTCCGATTACGAAAATATAATTATCTTCCTAATTTAAAAAAAAAAAAAAAAAGTTAAATAAAAAATAAAAAAGTTTTACATGAAAAAAGCATTGTATTAGATTAAATTTTTACAATTTTAATTCGGTAATTATAATCAATATTAATAGAAACCTTTTTTTATTAATAGAAAACCTTTTTTATTATTATATAAATAACAATCTTAATTTTAAAGATTCAATATTATATGTTGTATCTTATTATTAATGACAATTAATAATGCTAATATCTATTTAATTACCACTTAATATCGGTTCATCTTTCAGTTTAATATAATGTATATATATATATATATATATATATACTTAATTATAATAAATATTCATATTTTAAAAAATGACCATTTGAATTATAAAATAAAATAAAATATAAAAAAAAAAAAAAAATAAAACAAATTCATTTTATTTTTTTTTTTTTTTTTTTGGTTTAAAATTAATTTTTAATAAGGATTAATAAATATAGGTTTAAACTTTTTAACAAGTAAAATATTTAAAAAATTTAAATAATTAACCTTAACAATTAATTGATTATTTATATATATAAATATTTTTATTATTTTATTATATACTTTAAGAATAATATATGAATATTCAAATATTCATATATTTAAAATTTAAAATATTCAAAATAATTATAAATTTCAAAATTTTTATATCTATATCTATATTACTTTGTATTATCAATTTTTATTATGAAAAAAACAATATTTATAATATTAATATTTGATAAAATATATTTTTGTTTTTATCAA
>JACVTC010000001.1:1392500-1440000 GCA_016946835.1 Neocallimastix lanati (nom. inval.) | reverse complement strand
AAATAAGATTCATAATTTTATAATAAAAAAATTTTAATCCTAAAAAATAATAATTAAAACTTTTTGATAAAATAAAGTATATTTGTATTAATGGTTACACTACTCTTTTTTGAATTATAATGAAATGAAAAAAAAAAAAAAATATATATATATATATATATATATATATATATATAATTAATCTATATTTATTATTTTATTATTATTATATTATCATTGATCTTATTTTGTCTATTTTTTAATTTTTATTTTTATTTAATTTAATTTTATTTTATTATTAACAAATTATTGTAATTATGAGTTAAAACCTATAAAAGAATAATTAATACTTAAAATTGATTCTTAAATCACTTTTTTTTTTTATTATTTATTTTCAGTATGTACCACCCTTAGTTTCAGACCACTCCCCTCCCAGGGCAGTGGGGAATATTGTGATAGTTAGTAAAACACCTCCATATGCTTTCGCATAGGCAGATAATGAAAACGTCAGAAAATCGGGGATAGAGCATTTTGCAATGTGGCTTATAATAATTTTAAAATAAAGCCATACATTTTTAAGATATTCTATACAATCATAAATAAATATAAATAATTATTTCAAAAGAAATAATAATATATTCAGTTAAATAAAAAAGAATATTTATTATTTATTTATTATTTATTTAATTATTATTTATTTAATTATTAAAAAACAAGCCATATATATATATACGCCACATTATGAAATGCACAATTGCTAAATACACTAGATTAAGAAAAATTTTAATCACCCTAATTTTTCAATTAAGAAAATTTTAAAGGATGTGGTGCATTTCGGAACTTGATTTTATATGAATTGCGGCGTACTTTAATAAACTGTTGATTTAAGAGTGGCTTAAATAATTTTTAATAAATAAATAGATAGCAATATTTAAATTTTTAATAAATAATAAAATAATGAAATAATATTTAATAATAGTTAATAAAAAAAAAAATACTTTAATATCTTTTGTTACAATAATATAATAATATTTAATTTTAAAGGGGATTGCGAAATGCACGATCCCTTTATTTTTATTTTTATTTATTTATTTACAATCATTCAAAGGGGAGTGTGCATTTCGAAAATTTTTATTACATAAATTTGTATTTTGTTGTATGGCTTAAATAATTTTAATTTTAAGCCACTTAATTTTATTAAAAATTTAATGAATAATAATTAATTAATTAAATAAATAAAATTACAATTCTCAAAAATTTTCAAACACGTAATCTTACGTGGGGCGTATATCTAATTGTATCATAAATTTGTGGCTTTTTTCTACATTTTTAAAAAGCCATATATTCACAATATGGCGTGAATAATAAATGTGGTAATATTTTATGACGAAAATTTATAAGCCACCAAGAATTTGGCGAAATTCAACTGGACGAAATTCAACTTTTGGCGAAATACAACACTTCAATAAATAATAATTAGGTTAGGTATTTCTATTTAACATTGAAAAATAAAATAAAAATAAATTAACATTTTATTTTTTAATGCTTAAAAAAAAAAAAAAAAAAAAAAAAAATAAGAAATAAGAAAACTTTTTTTTTAAACATTGAAAAATAAAATAAAAATAAGAAATAAGAAAACTTTTTTTTTAAACATTGAAAAATAAAATAAAAATAAGAAATAAGAAAACTTTTTTTTTAAACATTGAAAAATAAAATAAAAATAAATTAACATTTTATTTTTTAATGCTTAAAAAAAAAAAAAAAAAAAAAAAAAAATAAGAAATAAGAAAACTTCTTTTTTAAACATTAAAAAATAAAATAAAAATAAATAAAAATTTATTTTTTAAGCATTAAAAAATAAAAAAAATAAAATAAAATAAAAAATAAAAATAAAAATAAATAAATAAAATAGTAAATAAAGAAATAATAAATAATTAATAATTAAATAATTATTTAAATAATTATATAATTAATTAAAAAAAGGTTTATTATTTTAAATATTAAAAAAAAAAAAAAAAAAAAAAAAAAAGTTTCAAAGCATTTAAAAGTATATTTATTAAAATATTTTATTGAAAAATTTTAATTATTAATGGAAGACAATATAGAAATTGAAATAAGTGAAACAAATCGAGGAAATGAACAAATTATTATTAATAAAAAACACAAATTTAATTTTTCATTTCAAAGGAAAGATAAATCAAAAATTTAGAGATGCACTGAATATAAGACTTTAAATAAATGTAAATCTTTAATTATTTTAAATGATAAAAAGGAGGTTTTAAAATATGAAAGTTTACATAACCATCTCGAAAAAGAAATTGATGTGTCTATATCGGTAGCAAAGCATAAAATTAAGGAAGAAATTAAGAAAAATTCAATTCCTATGGATATAAAACCTAAACATATATTTAATGCCATTTTTCAAGAAATGAGACTTATATGTCCCGAATATAGTACAATTAGATCCCAAATAATAAGAAATATAAATAAACAATTTCCTCCAAACATAAAAAGTTTTGATGATATTCCCATTGAATCAGAATATTATAAAACGAAAAGAAATGAAAATTTTATGATATTTAAAAATGCTGATCTAATAATCTTTCAATCACCATTCCAAGCATATTTATTTTCGAATTATCATAAAAATATATTTGCGGACGGTACATTTTATGCAGCACCGAAATTTAGTTATCAGTTATTTATAACAAGAACTTATGTTGGGGAATTTAATATGTTTTACACTACTTCCATTTCTATATTAAAAAATAAAAAACAATCTACATATGAAACATTATTTAAAGAAATAAAAAAAAATCCAAATAAATTTAGGAGTAATACATTAATTACTACAATTAATTTTCATTGTGATTTTGAACAAGGTATATCTAATGTCGCAAAAAAAGTTTTTCCCAATATAAATATTAAATATTGTGTTTGGCATTATAAAAGATCATTAGAAAAACAAAAAAATATATTATGTTATCATGAAGTGAAGAATAATAATGATGTATATATTTATTATAAAGCTATTTCGAACTTACCGTTTATAAACCCTAACTATATATTTGATTTTTATATTATAATAAAAAGAATTTGTCAAAAAAAAAGTATAATAATTTTCTACAATTTTAAGAATATTTTAATAAAAATTATTTACTTAAGTATAATGTTAATAATTGGAATTATTATGAAAATATAGAGCGTTTAACAAACAATGCATCAGAATCTTATAATAGCTACTTAAATAATATATTTCCAAATAAACCTTTATTTTATAAATTAATATATATATTAAAAGAAGAAGAAAACTTATCTTATAATGATTATCAAAGGAGAACTAAAGGAAATTAGAAAAAAAAGCAAAAAATATTTAGTGCAACTAATGAAATTAAAATTTTAATTGAAAATTACAAAAGTAAGGAAATAAATTTATTTTATAATGAATGCAACAGAAATGAATTAATTAAATTATGGAAAGAATGTTTAATTGATTTAAACGATATAAATATTAATTTAAAATAAATAATCTTAATTTAAAAAATTGCTAGAAAAATAAAAATTTATTTATTTTAAATTTATATTTATAATCGTTTAAATAATAATTAAATAATCTTAATTTAAAAAAATGCTAGAAAAAATTATTTATTTACCTATTGTGTTTATTTAATAATCTTAATAGAAATTATCTTTTAGTTATTTTTATTAAGTAATTTATAACTAAAATCGATTTATTTGATACTAGTTAAAATTTTATTAATATTAATATCAATATTATATAATTATAAATTTTATTAATATCAATATCAATATTATATTATTATAAATTTTATTAATATCAATATACTTTTCAAAATTAATAATGTTATTAAAAATATTAAATTCAATAAAAGATTTTTATTATTTTATTAAAATTATAATTGTTATTATTATATAATAATAATAATTGATTCATATTGATCAAACATTATAAATATTACTGTGTAAATAATAAATTATTTTAATAGGATCAATTATTCAACTCTTATTGTTTTAATTTTTAATTCTTATATCATTTAAATTAATATATATATATATATATATCGTTTATGAAAATATGAATTATAAATAATTAAAATTATTTACTTTTCATTTAAATTTTTTTATTTACTATAATAAAGTATAATAATTAAAAGACAAACGTTATTATAACTAAATTTTTTTTTTTTTTTAGAAAAATAAATGAAAAAAAAATTAAAATATATAAGATTCTTATATATATAAAATAATTATTATATTTTATTTTATTTTATTTTATTTTATTCAATCTGTACTTTATATTTATATTCTACTATTTATTTTATTTTATTTTATTTTATTCAATCCGTACTTATATTTATGTTTCTACTATTTATTTTATTTTATTTTATTCAATCTATACTTATATTTATATTCTACTATTTATTTTATTTTATTTTATTCAATCTGTACTTCATATTTATATTTCTACTATTTATTTTATTTTATTTTATTTTATTTTATTTTATTCAATCTGTACTTCATATTTATATTTCTACTATTTATTTTATTTTATTTTATTTTATTTTATTTTATTTTATTTTATTTTATTCAATCTGTACTTCATATTTATATTTCTACTATTTATTTTATTTTATTTTATTTTATTTTATTCAATCTGTACTTCATATTTATATTTCTACTATTTATTTTATTTTATTTTATTTTATTTTATTTTATTTTATTTTATTTTATTCAATCTGTACTTCATATTTATATTTCTACTATTTATTTTATTTTATTTTATTTTATTTTATTTTATTTTATTTTATTTTATTTTATTCAATCTGTACTTCATATTTATATTTCTACTATTTATTTTATTTTATTTTATTTTATTCAATCTGTACTTCATATTTATATTTCTACTATTTATTTTATTTTATTTTATTTTATTTTATTTTATTTTATTTTATTTTATTCAATCTGTACTTCATATTTATATTTCTACTATTTATTTTATTTTATTTTATTTTATTCAATCTGTACTTCATATTTATATTTCTACTATTTATTTTATTTTATTTTATTTTATTTTATTTTATTTTATTTTATTTTATTCAATCTGTACTTCATATTTATATTTCTACTATTTATTTTATTTTATTTTATTTTATTTTATTTTATTTTATTTTATTTTATTCAATCTGTACTTCATATTTATATTTCTACTATTTATTTTATTTTATTTTATTTTATTTTATTTTATTTTATTTTATTCAATCTGTACTTCATATTTATATTTCTACTATTTATTTTATTTTATTTTATTTTATTTTATTTTATTTTATTCAATCTGTACTTCATATTTATATTTCTACTATTTATTTTATTTTATTTTATTTTATTTTATTTTATTTTATTTTATTTTATTTTATTCAATCTGTACTTCATATTTATATTTCTACTATTTATTTTATTTTATTTTATTTCATTTTATTTTATTTTATTTTATTCAATCTGTATTTTCTGTTGATAATATAAAAAAGGTATTAATGTATAAATAATAATTAATAATATTTAAAATAAAATAAAAAAAATATAATAATTATTTTATATATGTAGTAATTATATATATATATATATATTTTTATTTAATTTTCTAAAAAAAATTTTTTTAGTCATAATAAACGTTTGTCTTTTTTATTTTTATTATTATTTAGAAATTTATTTATTCATTTATAATTTATTTATTCATTTATTTATTTATTACATTATAATACGCCATGTTTTCCGAAATGTACTACAACAAAATACAAATTTATGTAATAAAAATTTTCGAAATGACACACCCCCTCATTCAAAAAGTAAAAAAAATATGAGGCGTTAAATTACGAATCAAATTTTTAAATTTAAAAGCCATGTTCCGAAATGCAACATTCCCAATTTGAAAAATCATTTTTAGTTAAATAAAAAAATTGAAAAATTAAGTAATAAAATATATTGTTTCACTAATAGAATATATTAATTATAAGATTAATAAGCTTTTATATAAATTGAGCTTGTAATTAATATATTCTGTAATCAATAAATAGCTTAACATTGGAAAGTTTTATATTTTTGTTCTTATACTATCATAATTTTTAAAATTTTTAAAATAATATAATTTAAAATTAAAGGGTTAAATAAAAAAATAAATTTTTAATTTATTATTTAAAGTTAAATTTTAATTTTATATTGAAATAATTAAATAAAATAAAAAATTAGATATAATTTATATCAAGTATCATCACATTTTAAGAGAAGTAATAAAAAAAAATAATTTAAAAATCATTAAGCTCTTGTTCTGTCTAAAAAATATACTTTTTTTTTTTTTTTTTTTTGTTTTCATAAAGTACTAAATTATTAAAATTTTTTGTTTAATTAATATATAATTTATTTTAATTAATACTATAAAGGGAATATAAAGGAAATAATGGATTAACAATTTCTTATTAATAATATTTATAATACATATTATTTGTTGTATGTTCTAAATAATATTATTATTTATAAATATTCCAAAGTTTCTTTATAAAAATATATAAAAATTAATAAATAAAAATTATACATAAACTATTAAAGGAAATCAATTTTTTTTTTTATTTTAAACAGATTTTTTTTTTTTTTTTTAATATCTATTAATATGTCAGAAAATGATAAATTAGAAAATATAAAATTTAATAATAATTATAAAGTAAATGAATTATCAAGCCCCTCTATTAAAAAAATAAGGTCAATTTACGAGAGTAAAATTTATGATCAAAATAATTATTCAAAAAGTAAGAAAAATTCTGATTCCGAAATTAATTCTGGATCGATATATTCAAAACGTGAAGCTACTCCAAAGAAAATTAATAAGTACGGTGTGTCACAAAAAGAAAGTGAGGAAATCATTGAAGATAATAAAATTCCTTTAATAGAATTGGTAGAGAATGAAAATTCATATTCTGGAATTTATAATGGAAATGTAAGTGTTGAAAATACTGATAATACAATAAATAATGAAGAGGAAAATTATGAAAGTAATAATTCAGAAAAGCCGTTAAAAAGGTAATAGTTATAGAATGTATCAAATAAGATGCATACTTATAAAATGTAATTAAATTTATATATATATATATTTATAAAATAAAAGAAATAAAGAATTTTTAAAATTATAATAACTAAATGATTATAAATGGAATTATTAATTTTTCGAAAAACATATGATTAATGTCAAATTTTTATTAAATATTTATATATTTTAATGTTTATAAACAGAAGTTATTAATTTTATTATTATATTACTTTTTTATTAAAATTTTTAATTCTATTTATTAAATAGAAAATTTGATGATAATCAAGAATATGAATATGAAAATAAATATGATAATGAAGAATATGAATATAATATAAATGAAAAGAAGAATCGTTTAAATAATATAGATGATACTTATATTAGAGGTAATGAATATGATAATTTAAATAGTGAAAATGATATATCTGATGAAGTTCAGTTTAATGAAAATGAAAATGAACATAAAGAAGTAGATGAAATAAATAATGAAGATCATGATATTGATATTGAAACAGAGGATTATTTAGCTATAGAAAAAAATAATGTAATTTCATCACAAGATTCTTCTTTTGCAATTGTAAATGAATCAGACAATCAATCGGAATTAAAATCAGATAAGGAGGTAATAAATGAAACTGAATATAATGTACAAAAATTATATGAAAAATCTTCAGCTCCATTAAAAAATAAAGTAAACGGTAATTATAAATATGATAGTTCTTCAAAAAGGAAAGAAAATAACAATTTTAGTAGGAGTAATAATAATAGTAATGAAACTATTCATAGTGATCCTACAAATTCAACTAGCAGGAAAGGCCTATTTAAATTTAAAAGATTTTCTTCTAAGAAATCCTCTAAAACTGAGGAATCTAGTAAATCAGATGAAACACCTTCCAAAAGAAAAGGATCATCTTCATCCAATAAGTTTTCTTCATTCTTTTATAAATCAACTCCTAAAAAGGAAGCAGAAAATACTCCTTCTGCACATTTAAATTCTGTAGATCAAGATTCTTCAAATAAAAATAAAATTCAAATAGATACTTCATTAAAGAATGTTTCTGATCGAAATAAACGGAAAAGAAATTCGACAGATGAAGAGGAAGAAAATAATAGTAATTCTGGATTGGAAAGACAGAAAGTTAAAAAAATACGTTTATTAGAGCAAGAAATTAGAACTATACAACAGAGTATTGAATTAAAACAACAAGAACTTCAAATGCAATATGATAATTTAATAAGAACAAGAAATTCTCTTACAGATCCAACTTCTGAACCTTTACCTGATTTTATATCACCGTCTTCATCATCAGATTATAACCCTATGCCTCCTCCTCTTAATATTCCAAAAATGAATCGTTCTTCAAGATCGAATTATAACGATTATCCATTTGATACTCGTTCTTATCAAGGAGATTATGATTATCAAGATGGTCCATTTACATCTTCTGAATTTCGTCGTTTTAATAATCAACGCATGACTTCACATACAAAAATAAATATGGAAAACAATGGAAGATTTCCAAATTCAATTAATTCCCGATATCCTTCATCTTCCGCTAGTTTTGGCTATGACGAACCTTCATTTTATTCTAATTATAATTTTAATGGTAATAGAAATCCAAATTTTAACCCAAATTTTAACCCAAATTTTAATCCAAATATGAATCCAAATATGAATTCAAATATAAATCTAAATATGAATCCAAATATGAATCCAAATTTTAATCCAAATATGAATCCAAATATGAATCCAAATATGAATCCAAATGTTGATCCTAGATTTAATAATTCTTTTAATACATCTTATTACTCTTCTAAATTTGATAATCCAAATCTTAGTCATATTCAATCTGGCTTTCCAAATCAATCTTTTACTTCTCCTACAAATACCCAACCTCCTAAAAGTACTTTCTTTTCTTTCCTTAGAAGGAGAAAAACAAAAACATCCGAACCGAATTATTCTATGATGTCTTCTCCGAATTCCTATGAACAAAATCCTTACGCAAATTTCTCTAGTGGTGATTCTAAAAGAAAAAGTTTCGTATCATTAACTATGGATGTTTCTCTTACTAAACCATTTTATTATTATTTTATACCATTAGCCAAGAGAAGAGTTAAAGTACGTGTTGATCCTTTATTACAAAATGCAATAAATTATGCAAAAGCCGCAGGAAATTTTGAATGTTTAAGATATTTATGTGAATTTGAAAAAATACCTAATAAATATATTGATCTTCGTTCAATCGAGGAAGCTGCATCTAATAATGATCTAGAGGAATTGAAAAGCTTATTAAAGCATAGCTGGTTTTATAATATTAAACGTTTTTTTATTTTATTATTTAAAATCATTTTTTTAATTCTTATATTTGGATCAATTTTGTACTTCATAGATGGGTTAAATGAAGTTTTAATAGCTCTCGCTGCTACATATGTTGCAATATGTATTTTATATAATTGGATAAATCGTGATTAATAGAATTAAAAGTTATTAAACATAATGAAATGGAAACTTTTTTTTTTTTTTTTTTTTTTTTTCCTACACATATATATATTTTTTGTAAATATATATATATTCATATATATTCATATATGATAGTCTATATATTATTATTAATACATTATTACTATTTAAATTATGTAATTATTTAGTATTTAATAAATAATTTTTAAATTATTGTCAATTTAAATTATTTTTATCAATTTTCTTTTATACATATATATATATTTTCTTTTTTTTTTTTTTATTTCCTTTTAAAGATATTTAATTATTTTTTTATTTCTCTTTTTTCTTTTAATATGACTTTATTTATCTTATAAATAATATTTATTAAAATTTATAAAATAAAAAAAAAAAATTTTATTATATAATAAATATTATACTATTCAAAATTAATTATAATAATTTATCGTGTAACAATTTAATTAATCATATATATATTTAATTCTAATTTGTGTCATTTCGCAATGTGGCTTAAATTTTTTTAATTAATTGCCACATTATATATTTTTTTTAACCAATAAATAATTAATTGTTTATTCCTAGTCTAAAAAAAAAAAAAAAAAAAAAAAAAATTAATTAAATAAATAATTATATAAATAATTAAATAAATAATAAAAATCACTTTTGAAATGATGCAAAGTGTCTGTTATTACTTTTTAATAAAATTTGGGATGGTGACTTTCCTAATGAATGGAACTCTGCTTCTATTGTTTCTATTCCTAAAAAAGGGGATCTTTCAGATTGTAATAATTATCGTGGTATTTCACTCATCAATGTAGGTTTAAAAATTCTATCAAAAATTGTCACTAAAAGAATATCGGACTATGCTTTTTCTAATGGAATAATTAGACCAGAACAGTTTGGTTTTAGAAATAAAGAAGAATGTATTAGTTTATTTGTATCCATTCGTGAAATTTGTCAAAGAAGAAAATTTAAGGATAAATTTACCTTTCTTGCCTTTCTTGACCTTAAAAAAGCTTATGATTCAGTTCCAATTTACAATATACTTACTAAACTAAATAATCTTGGTATTCGTGGTAAATGCCTTCAATTCATTACTAATCTATACCTTACCTCGAAAGCTCGTGCAAACTTTAATGGTAAACTTTCAAAAGAATTTCCAATACACCGTGGTGTTCGCCAAGGGTGTCCTCTCTCTCCTATTTTATTCAATATATTTATCAATGATATTTTTGATAAATGTAAAAGTTATGGTGTGATTACTGAAAAGAAAAAGTGTTGTGGTGGATTATTTGCTGATGATATTGTATTATTAGCTCCTACAAAATCTTCACTTAAAAACCTTTTGAATATTGCTCATGATTGGGGTATTAAAAATGAAATGACCTTTGGAATCAATAAATGCGCTACACTAGTTGTTAAACCAAAGAATTTTATTCCTTCAAGACATTATGAAAATCCTACATTTAGACTTGGTATGAACTATATACCAAGCACTAATCAATATACATATCTTGGTATACCTTTTAATGAATCGTTGGATTTAAAACCTATTATTACTAAGATGAATAGTAAAATTAATTATACAGTTAATTCTTTCTTTAGTTTTTTAACCAATAGGAATGTTCCTTTCTACTTTAAAACTCGTATACTAGTTTCTTTTGTCCTTAGCTCAGTTCTTTATTATGCTCCCTTACTTGGTTCAAATAAAAAGAATACTGAAAAAGCTCAAACTGCTTTTAATCGAGGTTTGTACTGGAGTTTCGGGTTTAAAAATAAAACCTCCAATACTTCAATTTACAATATGTCTAAGGAACTTTCTATACCTCCTATAGCTAGTCTTTGTGCTAAGGCGATGATTCGATGCTTTAAAAAGTGGAAAGATTCTTCTTGTATTATTTCTCATTTAGTCAAAAATATACCTACACTTTTTCACTATTCATGGACGAAAAAAGCACGGAATTTAGCAGTACACAAGCACAATAATAAACTTCCTGGAGAAATAAGGAAGTTTTACTGGGAAAATATTCATTACTCAAGCACTCCTGCGATCAGATCTACAAAATACAAGAAATTTAAATATGGTTTTAAAAAATTTATTCAACGTCTATCACTTAAATATTCACAATTTTCTCTTGGATTTTTTTGGATTGGACAAATTAAATGTGGATTCAAATTTGATGTAAAAACGTATGTTAAAAGTAATCTAGTATCAGAAAATTGCCCAACATACTGCCCTTGTTGTGGTGAGAGTAACAGCATACCTAGTTTTACACACTGGATACTTTTATGTCCTAAATTTGAAGAATTTAGGCAACATTTCATTCCCTTTGTTGATGAAATTTTTATTAATTTTTCTCTTATTGTTCATGAGAAATCATTGAACATTCCTGATGATAAAGAGGAAGATTTTGATGATAATATCAATTTTTACGTGCTGTGTCTCCTTCTTGGCGGAAATGCAGTATTTGAAATCTTAAAGATCGGCTCGGGGGAAAGAAGGCGATATATTAATAATATTTTTCAATCACCTTCGAACGAGTCTTCTTTCCCGATTTCATATTTTGTGGGGCTTGCGGAATTCCTTACTAACGTTATGCCTATTGTGATTGGTGATTTCTACACCATGATCGATTTGTATAGTGTTAGACCTACCGTTGTCAAGAGCGTCGACGTCGTAACGATAAGGCAAAGAAGAAATTCTGATACAGATTCGAATGATAAGAGTTATCTTCGATGAATGGGAAGAGTTAGAGGCCTTTTCGTCCTCGAATCTCATAACGTAGTTTTTTAATATTAATATAAAAAAAAAATTTCATGTATTTAAACTTCATGTTTTTTAAAAAAAAAAATATTATTAAATAAAGTTTATTCCTAGTCTAAAAAAAAAAAAAAAAAACTTTTGAAATGAAGTCTTTAAATATATTAATATAAAATATTTTATTATAAAATATTTTTAAATAAATAAATAATAAATAATAAATAATTAATAAATAATAAATAATTAATAAATAATAAATAAATAATAAATAATAAATAATAAATAATAAATATTAAATATTAAATAATAAATAATAAATAATAAATAATAAATAATAAATAAATAAATAATTTTTTTTTTATTCCAATTAAAAAAAAAATTGAATAATTAACACTAATTTTTTATTCAGAATAAATATAAATATTTCAAATATAAAGTAATAAAAAACATTTTCATATATACTTCATATTCATATTACTGTTATATTAAAAAATTATATATTATTAATTCTGAATAATAAATAATTATATATATAGAATATCAATATTTTATATAGTTATTTTTATTATTACAATCAATATCAATATTATACTGTTTTTTATTTTATTAAAATTTTAATAATAAAATAAAACTAAAAATTGATAGAAATTAGGATAAAATATAAAAGAGTAATAATAAAACATTTTTAACATTTTTTTTTTTTTATATATTTTTTATTAATATATTAATTATATTTATTTATATATTTATTTTTTAAAAATATTTTAAGCCACATTTTGAATAATGCACAATTGCGAAATGAACACCATTTAATTCATATGAATCTAGTAAAATTTGAATTTATTATTTGTAAAAGTGAAAGCTTTATAGTTAAACTTTTAAATATAAATGAATGTTATTGTAGTACAGCTTTTTTTTTTCTATACCATTTTTATTTTATTTATTTATAAATTTATTTATTTATTTATTTATTTTATCTTAATTTTTATTTATAAATTTCTTTTTTATTTTATTTTTTTTTTTTTTTTGAATTATATAATTAATAATATTTTATATGGATTTAAATTGTTATGAAAGATACTATAAAATTAAATATATATTATATTTTTTTGTTTAATTTTTAATGAGATTACTGACATGAATAAAATAAAAAATGAATGTATTGAATATTGAATAGAATTATAAGAAATAATTAAAATTATAAAATTAAAGTATTTCATATTTCGTTATTTCATTCATTAATAATAATTTAAATGTTATTACTTTTATAATCAATTTATTATAAGAATTATGATCTTCTTATATATAATAAAAGTTTATATAAATAAATTTAAATAAATTCCAAGTTATTTAAAAAAAAATATTAAATAAAAATTTGAAATTTAAATTCAATGTATAATTTTTAGTATAATGAGTTTATATAAATAAATTCCAAGTCATTTAAAAAGAAAAAAAATAAAAATATTAAATAAAAATTTAGAATTTTAATTCAATGTATAATTTTTAATATAAGATACAATTTTTATATACTCGGAAATAAAATAGTTTTATTTATTAATATGAAAAAAAATAATTTATAAAAATAAAATAATAATATTATTATTTGTTAGATAATTAATAATTAATAGTAAAAATTCTTTATAAATAATGATTTTCATTTTGTTTTGATAACATGTATATTATAAAACAAAAATCGAATATTTTGTTATATTTCATACATACACATACATACGTAAATACTAATACATAATACATAAATAAATAAATAAATAAATAATAAATAAATAAATATATAATAAATAAATAAATAAATAAATAAATAATTTGATATGTGGAAGTTACAAATAATTAATTTCAAATTTAAAATAATATAATTCTAAATTAATTTGTATATAATTAAATTAAATTATATAGAAAAAAAATCTATTAAATTCTTTCAAAAAATTATTAATATATTAATTATTATCTTATGCTATTATGAAAAAAAATTTTTTTTATTTTGTTTCAAATCATTTTCTATTAAATATATGAATATAAAAAAATTTTTTTTTTATATGAAGAAATAATATATTTATTACTGATTATCAATTTAATTAAATACAAAATAATATATTATATTATTATGTATATTAATTATTATTATGTAATATATTAGAAAATTTAGAATAACAAATAAATAGATGAATAAATTTTTAATAAGAAGATAAATATATAATATATAAAATTAATAAATGGATTAATTATACTTTGATATTAGTGGACAAATAATGTATTATTTAACAATTATTTTTATTATTTATATATTTTAAAATAAAAAAAAAATTTTCTTTTTTTTATCAACAAAAAAAATTAAAAGAAAATTTTTTTTAATATAATTTAAAAAAAATAAAAAATATAAAATGGCAGGATTAACTGAACTCCCAGCTTGGAAGGCCCTTCAAGATTATTACAATTCTAAGGGTAAGGACTTAAACTTATGTAAGTTATTCAAGGAAGATCCAAACCGTTTTGTTAACTTCTCTACTACTTTCACTCCACAAAATGGTGACAAGCCAACCATCTTACTTGATTATTCCAAGAATCTTGTTGATGAAACTGTCATGAAACTTTTAATAGATTTAGTTAAAGAATCCAATGTTCCAGAATGGCGTGACAAGATGATGAATGGTGAAACTATTAACTTCACTGAAAAGCGTTCTGTTTTACACATTGCTCTTCGTAACCGTTCTAACCGCCCAATTTATGTTAAGGGTGAAAATGTTGTTCCAAAGGTCAATGCCGTTCTTGATCATATGAAGGAATTCTCTGACTCTGTTCGTTCCGGTGAATGGAAGGGTTATACTGGAAAAGCCATTACTGATGTTATTAACATTGGTATTGGTGGTTCTGATCTTGGTCCAGTTATGGTTACTGAAGCTTTAAAGCCATACTCTCGTCCAAACCTTCGTGTTCACTACGTTTCTAATATTGATGGTACTCACATTGCTGAAACCTTAAAGAAGATTGATCCAGAAACTTCTTTATTCATTATTGCTTCTAAGACTTTCACTACTATTGAAACTATTACTAACGCTAATACTGCTAAGGAATGGTTCCTTAAGAAGGCTCAAGATGTAAGTTTTGTTTATTGTATTTTATTTTATTTAAAAAAAATTATTATATTTGAGATGCGAATAAAATAGTTTAAAATAATTTAGGGAAAAACAAAAACTTTTTATAAGTTTTTTATACAAAAAAAAAAAAAAAATAAAGAAATGACATAAATGATCATAGAAATATTAAGGTTATTATTGGCTTTATGGAAAAAAATATTTTTAAAATTGTAAATTGAATAAGGGTTGTTTTCTTTTATTACAGTATATTTATTTTTCTATGATCGATTAGTTATCAATCCAAAATAATAATAAGTTCCATAGTTTTATTTAACGTATAATAATTGAAAATAAAATGCAACAAAGCAAAAATATATATATATATTTATTTAAAATGTTAAATTTAGTAAGACTTTAGAAGAATTTAAAATTTAAAATTTAAATTTATTAAAGATATGAAAAATTATTAACAAAATATTCCTTTAATCAATTATCTATTTGTAAATTGTAGAAGAAGCATATTGCTAAGCACTTCGTTGCTCTTTCTACTAATGCCAAGGGTTGTCAAGAATTCGGTATTGATGTTAAGAACATGTTCGAATTCTGGGACTGGGTTGGTGGACGTTACTCTCTCTGGTCTGCTATTGGTTTATCTATTGCTCTTTACGTTGGTTTCGAAAACTTCATTGATCTTTTAGCTGGTGCTCATGCTATGGATGAACATTTCAGAACTGCTCCATTAGAAAAGAACCTTCCAGTTATTCTTGCTGTCTTAGGTATCTGGTACAACAACTTCTTCGGTGCTGACTCTCATGCTATTCTTCCATACGATCAATACTTACACAGATTCCCAGCTTACTTCCAACAAGGTGATATGGAATCCAACGGTAAGTACATTACTCGTGATGGTAAGAGAGTTAACTACCAAACTGGTCCAATTATTTGGGGTGAACCAGGTACCAATGGTCAACATGCTTTCTATCAATTAATTCACCAAGGTACTAAGATGATCCCAGCTGATTTCCTTGCTCCAATCATCTCTCAAAATCCAGTTTCTAACAACATTCACCACAAGATTCTTCTTTCCAACTTCTTTGCTCAAACTGAAGCTCTTATGAAGGGTAAGGATGAAACTCAAGTTCGTGCTGAATTTGCTGCTGCTGGTGTTACTGATCAAGCTGAAGTTGAAAAGCTTGTTCCACACAAGGTCTTTACTGGTAACCGTCCAACTAACAGTATCATGTACCAAAAGCTTACTCCATCTATTCTTGGTAGTCTTATTGCCATGTACGAACACAAGATTTTCGTCCAAGGTATTGTCTGGCAAATCAACAGTTTCGACCAATGGGGTGTTGAACTTGGTAAGCAACTCGCTAAGGTTATTCTTCCAGAATTAGAAGATGACAACAAGGTTACCAACCATGATTCTTCTACTAATGGTTTAATTAACTGGTTCAAGTCCAACCGTAAGTTATAAGCTGTCTAATTTTTTTTCATTTTTCTTTTAATTTAGGGAATTTTTTTTTGTTTAATTCAATTAAAAAAAATAATTAAAATAATTTAAATTTATAATTAATTTTAATTATTTTATTTTAATTGTTATAATTAACAAGAAAAAATAAATATAAAACAAGAACAAAATAAAGAAAACAATAACAAAACAAAATCAAAATTAAAACAAAAATCAAAAAAATTACCATCATTTTTAAGTAAATTAAAAATTTATTTAAAAAGATATAGTTAAATCATAGGAATAACATAATAAAAAAAAAAATTAAAAGAGACATTATGAAATTTTTTGTAAGGATATTGAAAAACCTTTAGGAAAATTTTTCAAGCAAATTTTATATATATATAACAAAAAAAAAAAAAAAATTAAATAAATTTACAAATAAGAAATATAAAAATATAAAAAAATTTTTTTTTTTTTTTTAATTTGGAATTATTTTTATTTTTATTTTTATTTTGTTGTTTTTTGTCTTTTGTCCTTTTACTTTTTGTTTTTAATATATTTAATATTTTTTTGTTTAAAGCTTAATTTTTTTTTATACTATTTTGTATATATATATTTAATAAATTGTGTTATATGGAGATAAATATTATCGTTCGTTTTATATGATATAAAGATTTTTTAAGAATAATTAGGGCACATATAGAAGCATTATTGAGTGATGCATTTTAAAGTTAAAAAAAAAAAAAAAAAAAAAAAAAAAAAGAAAAAAAGCAAATAGAATAAAAAATATATATATATATATATCTATATATATAAAATAATTTTAAAAATTATTAAATGAATGATTTAAATGTATTTTAAACGAAGTAGTGGAATTAAGACATCAGTGAAATAAGATTGATGGAAAGGGAATGTCTTATATTAGATATTCTAATTAACAGTTTTTTTTTTTTTTTTTTTTTTTTTTTTTTTTGTAATTCTGATGATAATACATGATCCCTAAGAAAGGTGACCTATCAGATTGTAGTAATTATCGAGGTATTTCTCTCATTAATGTTTAACTGAAAATCATTTCAAAAATTATAACAGTATGGTGTTACTATTGGAAGAAAAAAGTGTTGTGGTGGACTCTTTGCTGATGATGTTGTTCTCATTGCTCCAAGTGCAAAAAATCTAGAAAAATTACTAAAAAAAAGGTACATAGATGGGCTAATTTAAATGAAATGACTTTTGGTATTGAAAAATGTACAACTATGGTTATAAAACCAATGAACTTCCCAATCTCCTCCAAACTATAGTGACCCAACCTTCTATATTTAGGAATGAATGCTATTCCTAAAGTTTCTAGTTATATTTATCTTGGTATTCCTTTTTCAGATGATCTCGTACTAGAACACATTATATCTCACATACATTTTAAAGTTAGAAAATCCCTTCTTTCATTTACACATTTCTTCTCAAATAAACTTATCCCTATTGCATACAAGAAAAAAAGTTCTTCAATCCTTTGTTATTAGTAAAGTAATTTATTATTCTCCTTTACTTGGTTCAAACAAATCTAGAACGGCCAGAATTCAAACATTAATTAATACTGGTCTATTTTGGTGTATTGGCTCCTTCTCTAAAAATGGTAAAACAAGTTCAGAAGACAATGACTATATTAGAACATAATTCTACTATGAGTACTTATGCTTTATCTCGAGATCTAAGCATTCCTTCTATTGCTGGTGTCTGCGCAGCCTTATAGATTAAATCTTTTTGCAAAAATGGAGTAAATCAAACTGTATTAGAAAGGATCTTATTAAATCTATTCCCAAAATGCATTATTATTCCTGGACTAAAGAATCTAGAACACTGTATAAAAAAATCAAAAAATATAAATGTGAAAAATATGACGATATTTTAGAACGTTACTGGAAATCAGTTTCCAAAATTCAAGGTATTAAAGGTCAAAATTACGATTGTAATTAAGTTCTCAAACAATAAAGCTATAATTATGCTTAGCTTAAAATATCCCCAATTCAATTTAGGGTTTTCGTGGATTATACGTTTACGCTGTGGTTATAAATACAATACTACTATTGCTATTAGAATGGGTAGAGTTTCAGAAGATTGTCCCAAGTCTTGCCCCTGTTGTGGCGAAGATAAACAATCTTTTGAGCATTGGATTTTTAAATGCGATGCTCTTGCATCTTTTAGATGGAATTCTTTAAATTTCATCGATGATCTCTATGTTTTATTCCTTAGGAAGATTAGAGTGTTTAATCCTCTTTCTTCCTATGACTCTATTTCTAATTTTGAAGATTATATCAATCATTATATATACTTATTCCTTCTTGGTGGAACTTTAGTTTTAAATGAGCTACATTTCGATAGTGGGGAACAGAGACATTTAGATGAACTACTTTTCAAAGGTTCATCTGAGTCACCTGTTCCAAAAATTGTGGGCTTGGCGGAATTCTTAAAAAGTGCAATACCTATCATAAGTAGTTCGTTTGAGCTATTATTTGATAGGTATTGCAAAATATCAAACTTATCCAAGAGCGTCGACGTCGTACTGATAAGGCATAATGATAATACAGGATCGTCATCTATTTCTACGAAGGATGAATCTTGCCCTAGTAGTTCAATAAATGATGAATCCGGGGAGAGTTTAGTGGACACCACACTATCTATTTTAAAGATATTACTTCTAGGTTTTATTTCTTTTTTATTTGATAGGAAGGGAAAAATTCCCGCATAGTACAACTTGCCGAAATACATAGTATTTTCGAGCTTTTTTATTTTTTTTTTATTTTTTAATTTTTTATTCTTAATTTCAAATGTACTTTTCACCTACATGTATTTTTTAAAATAAAATTTAATAAAGTTTTGGAAGTGTATTTTCTTCCCTGTCTATAAAAAAAAAAAAAAAAAAAAAAAAAAAAAAATGATAATACATGATTTTCCTTTTTTAAGTGGCTTCTAGAACAAAGAGAGAAAATTTGGAATATAGGAATAGTTGTAGAAAGTGAACAATAATCATTGTTTTATAATTGTTTTAAACCGGATATGTAGTAACATTAACATTGGAGTAGTTGTATAATTAATAATATCATGTAGTTTTTTATATATTATCATTGTAATGAATCTATTGTATTTTTTTTTTTTTTTTTTTTTTTTTTTTTTTTTTTTAAATTTTAGCATTATTTTGTATATGGTATTTTTCTATAGTATTATTGTAACTCTCATTGTTGTAGCTAATGTAAAAATTGGAAATGTAAGGAGATTGATTCACTCCAAAAGCTTTGTGTTTTATAAGACATTATTTAGCGGATGGAAATCTTTTTTTTTTTTTTTTTTTTTTTTTTTTTTTTCTATAGTCATTCACTTATCAACTATTTTATATGTCTTTTCATTTTAGTTTAATTTTTATGATTATTTTTTAACAGAAAAAATTATTACATTCATCATAGCTTTATTCATCGAAATAGAAAAAAAATCATGAATTTCAAAAGATAACATATCAAAAAAAAAAAAAAAAAATGAGAGAGTATTCATTACATACAAAATTCATATAAGTTGTTTATTTTATTTACTTAAATTATTTATCAGTTACTGTACAAAGAAAAAAAAAAAAAAAAAAAAAAAAAAAAAAACTTTTTATATTATTTTTAATTATTTTATTTTATTTTTTTTTTTTTTTTTTTTTAATTTTTCTATATTTATAACTCAATGCTCCCAATAATTACCTAATTGTAATTCTAATAAAATCCAATTTTACATTCTAACACAGGAAAATTTTCTTTTTTTTTTTTTTTTGTCTTAAGTTGAAATATCAAAGATTGGAATTTTTGTAAAAAGAGATAGTATTGAGTAACTTCAACACGATTTTTTAAATTATTTTTTCCTATGTTTTTTTCAGGAAACAAGTAATGGTACCAATGATGCTAGAAATCCATGTAAAGTAACCCTTTCCAACTATAAATATTTCCAAGAAAAGAATGGATCAAAATACACCAGGTTTATATCTTTGATATCATGTCTCATGTCAAGCAGCACTTGAAGAATAATTCCTATATTCATCTTGTTTCTTTAACATCTTATAGTTTATGGAATCAACTCTAAGTGTTCTATAGGTAATGTCTATATTTCCCCTCCCCATTAAGAAACACTTATTACAAGTCCAATATGAATTCTCTGAAGTTTTCATATGGCTTCTGAATCACACTAATTATCCATCAATTCTTCTTGGAGACTTTAATATGAGCACCTCTAATTTATAAGATAAATTAACGAACAGTAACTTTGGTAACTGGTTTATTCTTTCGATTAATGGTTCACTTATTTCATGAACTAGAGGTAGATATTTATCAGATAGTGATCCTGCGTTAGTCAATTCAAATATGTTGGATAAAATCACCAAGCACTTATTTTATTGACTATCCTTCTGTATCTGATTATAAACCGCTCTTAGGTTATTGCAAGAAAACTACCACAGATGAATCATTTTTATTACCAAAAAAAAAAAAAAAAAAAAAAAAAAATTTTTGTTAGGTGGGATAGGTATAAACGCCTTGAACTTAAAAAAAAAAAAAAAATTGTAATCATAATAAAATTTGAGATCCTCAGTGAAGAATTTAGGAAATAAAGAACTTTCAGCAGATGATATAGTTAAAAAGTTCATCAACACTACTAATTCTATTGCTAAGAGAGTTTATCGATTATATCGTCAACAGAAATCAGAAAAACGATGTTTAGAATGCCTCGCAAAAAATTTATTGTCTTTCATAAGGTAAAAAATATAAAATATAAACAAATTAAGGGTTATAAATCCGAAAGTGATTCCAATGAATTTACTAAAATTGTTGACTGGTATAATCGACTATGTGAATCAATTCATAAAAACTGTAACCAATATAGGAAAAAAAGAATATTTATATTGGATTAAAATTGGATGTTCATGTTCGTTAGAACTTAAAAATAATGGTAGGAAAAACATAGAAATGGGTAAAAAAGAATTCAAAAATTAATAGTCAATCTTTTACAGTCTCACATCCTATTAAAAAACAATAATAATGAATTTATATCTTCTACAGATGAAAAAATTAAAAGCTTGGCATTCTCATTATAAATTCTTAGAGTCTGACTCTTTAGGTTATAGTCTTTCTAATGATTTCTGATGCATTTAGGAATTTGAGAAACCCAAGGCAACAAGAATGAGAAATTAACTAAGGGTATTAACGATGAAGAAATTAGTGAGGTAATCTCCTCTATCTCTAACTTTAAAGCTTGTAGTTCTGATGGTATTCCAACGGAATTGTTCAAAGTTTTGATTCCAGGTAAAGATGATTTAGAAAAATCAAGTAAAAATAATAGTAATAATTCATCTGGTTTTAAATGATCTCAAAGCTTTAATCAAATCGTATTTGGAATGGTAATTTTCCAAATTTATGGAATAATGCATCGATAGTTTCTATTCATAAAAAAGGGCGATCCATCAGATTGTAATAACTGTCGTGGTATCTCTCTTATCAATTTATGGATTAAAAATTATAACAAAAATCATAGCTAATAGAATCTCTAAATATGGAATTGATAAAAGATTTATAAGACCTGAACAATATGAATTTTCGTAATCAAGAAGAATATACAAGTCTTTACACTTCATTAAGAATTATATGTCAGAAACAAAAATTTGAAAATAAGGATACTTACCTTGTATTTATGGACCTTAAATAATAGTAACCCTACCTTTTATCTTTCAAGTCAAGAGTTACCTAAAAACAAATTGCTATACTTACCTAGGTGTATCATTTTCAAATGATATACATCCGAAATCTATTATACAGAGAATAAATAATAGAGAAAAACACCATATTCTATTATAGGATTTCTTAGGAATCCTCATATTCCTATCCCTCATAAACAAATATTATTTTTTGCCATAATAATTGGGCATGTTTTGTATTATGCACCTCTACTTGGATCTAACAAAGAAAGAACGAGGAAGTACACAGACACTAATTAATTCAGGATTATACTGGATTGAAGGATTTTCTAATGGGTTTTGTTTTTTTTTTTTTTTTTCATCCCTATATTGTGATTCTAAAAAGAACTTAATATTCCTCCTCTTTCGGAAAAATGTGCGATTGCTTAGATAAGGTGTTTTTAAAAAATGGAAAAACTCAAAACGCATTATCTCCGATTAACTTTGAGATATATCGCGTTGTAGATCCCATGCATGGGATAAAGAAAATAAAATTTAAGCAATGAAAGTGAAAATATTAATATTAATATTAGTGATAGTGAAAAAAAATAATATCGTCAACTAATAATGTAGTGAATAGATTAATTAATGAAAATCGTGTTAATATTATTACTAACATTATCTGAATAATGAGTGTATAAATATATATAACTTATATAACTTCCTTTTTGGTGAAAGAGATGCTGACATTTTTTATTTAGATTATAAAAAGGAATGGGATGTTTTGTTTAGTAACCAAATTATTTCTGGTGATTATTTTAAAACGTCTAAATAAAATAATATTCTTTAAAAATAAATATTTAAATAGAAGTTTTAGAAAAATAAAAAAAAAAAAAAAAGAAAAATTTATAGTATTCATAAAATTAATGATATAGATACAAAAGTTATAATTAAAAATATTTATTATTATTATTTTTTTATTTTTAATATAGTTTAATAAAAAGTTTTTGTTTTATAGTATAAAAATTAATAAAAGTATTTAATAGAAAATATGTTTTATAGCATTCATAAAAATAATGATATAAATATAAAAGCTGTTAATAAAAATATAATAATAATAATAATATAATTATTAAGAAATTTTTTAATGATAAAGATATATTTAATATTTTTTTTATTAAAATTTTAAAAAATATTAAAACAATTAACGGATTTTTAGTGTTTTTAAGAAAATATTTTATTTTTTTATATACAAGAAAATTAAATATTTATATATAAATATTTATTATTTATATTTAATTTTTATTTATATTTAATTATTTTTTTGTTTAATTGTTTATTATTTATTTTTATTATTTAAAATTAAGTATTATAAATAAATAAATAAATATTATTTATTTATTTATTATTCAATCTTTTTTGTTACGTGTTATGAAGTAATTAAGAAAATATTTAAAATATTTTATTTTTTAATAATTAATACACAGTTTTATATATTTCTAAACCTGATTAATTTATTTATTTATTTATTTATTTATAATTGTATTAATATTATTTATTTAAAAATATTAAAAAATTTATGACACTAAATTATAATAATATGAACGCCACATTGCAATACTACTTTTAGAAATTCACCACATCCTTTAATAACACATAAAAAAAATGTAAAATGTAATAGAATTGGACTTAATCTATCTATATAAATATATATATAAATAGAACAAAATTAATTTTTTTTTTTTTTTTTTTTTTTTTTCCCCTTAAACGTATCAGACTCACATTGAATTCTTTGCTATACCTTTTCGAGATATGTTTATCCCGAATAAAATAAAATTATTAAGAAATTAGTTATATAATTTTTTCGAATAATAAGTATAATAATCATAATAATAAATATTATACTATTTGAAATGAAATATTACAAGTAATAAATACTTTTTAAATTTGTTATTAATTTTTTATTATTTAATAGAACAATTTTTTTTTTATTCAAAAAATTTATTATAATAAATTATTGATAATCATTATAACTAATTATAATAATTACTTTAAAAATTACCTTAAAACTTTTAAATCCAAAATAATTTATTTGAATTAGAATTATATATATATATATTAAAATTAATATTATCATGATAAATTATTAATTTAAAGGTCAAGAAGTAATTATAATAAATAAGAATAATTATTATGAAAAATAATAATAACAATATCAATAATTATAATGATAAAATTAATAATAATATTTGTTTATATTAAGTTTTATTATTGTCATTAGTAACAGATAATTAGAAATATGTAGAAATATAATTATAGATATTCATTAGTACAAAAAACAATAAATTATTAATGTTATACTAATTATAAAAATCGGAATATTATATTTATTAATAAAAAAAAAAAGGAAAAAAAAAAAAAAAAAAAGGAAAAAAGAAGATAATTTAATATTATTAGTTATTGCATATATTAAATCATTAAAAAGAATGAATAAAAATATAATTATTTAATTAGAAGTTTAATTGATAGAGTTAAAATAACCAACTTTTATTTATTTATTTGAATCTTTTTAAAATTTATATTTTCATTTTTTATATCAATGATTATTGAGTATCTTTATTAAAGAAAATTTATTCATTCAAAGTCTATTTAATATAATAAACAATAGATAGTATATATATAAAATAATTTATTATAATTTATTTTTCATAATTAATTATTTAAATTAATATTGTTTAAAAATAATGTACTTTACAATATATTATTTAGTTTTAATAATATAAACTGAAGTTGATAATAAAATTATAAAATTATAATTATTAAAATTTAAAATTTAATTTCCTTTTTTTTAAAAAATAAAATTTAGGTAATAATATAAAATGTTACATTTAAAATATATTAATAATATAGATTATTAATATATTTATTGTAAATATAGATTAACATGAATACTTTCTATTTTTCCTTCTATTAAATAGATGAATAAATAAATAAATAAATAAATAAATAAATAAATAAATAAATAAATAAATAAATAAATAAATAAATAAATAAATAAATAAATAAATAAATAAATAAATAAATAAATAAATAAATAAATAAATAAATAAATAAATATAAATAAATAAATAAATAAATATTAAATAGCATATATTCTAAATAAAATTAATGAATATATTAGATTTTTATCAAATATATGTTACACCAAATTTATATTATATTTTAAGTAATGTTAAAATTTCAATAAATTTCTTTTATTATTATATATAAATATATATATACTTTTTTTCTTTTTTTTTTTTAAATATAATCATTAAATTGGTTTATTAATAATATATTTTTAATATTTCATACATTATAAATATTCATTTGTATTGCTGGAAATATCAATAATTGTTATTAAATAGGATTAAATTATAAATTAAATATATATTAGTTATATTCTGTTCTAATTTAATGAAAAAAAATATCTTATAAACATATTTTAATTTGGATTTATGAATGATTTATTAAATAAATCTAATATTTAAAAATTAATTGCAATTTTTTTTTTTTTTTATAATATTTATAATAATAAAATATAAAAAGATGATAAAAAACTTTCTATAAAAAAGTGTAGCATAAAATTTGTGCATACAAAAAAAAAAAAAAAAAAAAAGCCTATGTTAATAATAGAACATTTTTATATATAGCTGTAATTAACCTATTTTACTATAAAGGTAATAAATTGTTATAATATTTATATTGAAATATATATTAAAATATATTAAATTATATTACAATTATAATGCATTCAATTAAATAAAATCATGTCATAATTTTGATAACCATTAGAGTTCACAAACTTAATTATTATTTATAATTTAATATTGTATATATTAAAAAAAGAGGATTAATAATCTTATTTATTATATTATTGTAATATTTTCCTTTATATTTTTTAATTAAAATAAATATAAATGTATCATTTTTAATTAAAGTATATTTTAATTTATTTCTTTTTCAATCTTTATTTTTTTTTTTTTATTTTTTTTTTTTTTTTTATATAAATATTAACAATTTTTCACAATAAAATAAATACAAAAGGCTTTGCTTTTTATTTTTATTTTTTTTATGAAATATATTGTATATGTTATTTTTTATAAAAAAAAAAAAATAAAATTTAATTATAATATTTTATTTATTTATACAATAAAAAATTAAAAAGTTAATCTAATATAAAATAATTAAAGTATATTTAAGTGAGGTCAAAATGGTAGCAATTGATTATCCAATTCATCGTTGCGTTTATCGTAATGACCAAAATACTCTTAAAGAATTATTAAAAGACGAAGAAATGAAAAAACGTATTAATGAATGTGATAACCATGGAAATACGCCAATTCATTTAGCTCTTATGCTTGACCGTAGGAATTGTGTTATCACTTTGTTAAATAATAAATGTGATGTCTTTATACGTAATTCTTGTGGTTGGCTTCCATTAGACGAAGCCATTATGTAAATAAAAATTTTATAATTTATTTTTAATATTTATATATCAATATGTACATTATTTTTGTTTTTATTAGATGTATTATTAAATGTTAGGTATTTTTAAATTTATATATAAATATAGGATTGGTGATATTGATATTATAGAAAAAATAATGTATTTAAAATGGAGAGAACTTATAAATAAATTAAGTGGTCCTGGTGGAGCTTTAGATGAATGGACAAAAATTTTACCAAATTTATACTTAAAATATAAATTAAGCATTAAAACAAAAAGTGTGTATTATTATTATTATTATTATTATTATTATTATTATTTTTTGCTTCTTCGATAAATAAATAAATTATTTATAGTTGAAAAAAATTATTAATTCTATAATATTTTATAAAATAATTTTTATATTAAAAAAAATTATTTAGTTCCACTTCTTCAAAAACTTGGAGCAAGAGATGTTGAAGAAATATATAAAAAAGGCTCATCTTTTAGATTTAATACTTCAATTATTGGTTTTGATAGCAGAGGTATTCCAAAGGTTCTTAAAGGAAGTATTTCAATTATTGGTAAACATGATAAAAAATTAGGTAAATAAGTGAATTCGTATATATATCTAATATTTGTTATTATTGTTGAATATTATAGTTTAATAAATAACTAACTAACTAAATAATATTATTTATTTTATTTTCTTATTATTTTTTATTATTTTCTTATTATTTTTTTATTATTTATTATTATTTATTATTATTTATTATTATTTATTATTATCTTTTATTGTTTATTATTATTTTTTTATAAAATGTACAAAAAAAAAAAAAAAAAAAAGGTATTTACAGAATTATATTATTAGATAACAAAAAGAAACTTTTTCAAGAATTTTTCCCAAATATTCCTCAATGGTATCTTAATAATTCATTAAAATCAAAAATTGGTGTAAATACTTTATATAAGTTCTTTGTTGATATTAATGATTTAAGTGTTAAGCAAAAGAAAAATAGTGTAATTAAAAAGACTAAAAAAACTTTTACCATTGCCAATAGTAAAAGTTTTAAGGCAGAATTATTTAAGTCAAAGAACATTAAAATAATTATTCGTAAAAGAAAAGATGAAGCTATTATTGGAGATTGTAAAAGTGATATCAAAACAAAGGTTTCAAAGGAAGATGAAATTTCATCTATATTCAAGAAATTTGAAGATAAAACTGGTCCATTACCTAAAGAAAAAATTATAAATGAGGATGAAAATGATAGTGATAGTGATGATGAATCTTCATGTTCTGAAGATGAAGAATCTATGTTATATAATTATGAAAGTATTTTTAAGAAATATGTTAATGAAACTAATCCAGAGGTTACAGAAAAGGATACTAAAACCGTTGAAAATATTTTTAATATTTTACAAAATGGTCATGATGAAAATAACAATAAAGTTACTAATAATGATATAGAATACTTGGATAAATATACTCCAGGTATATTGAAATCATATATTAAAGAAAAAGGATCATTAATGGTTAATGGTGAATATCAATATTTAAATTTTACCACCAATAGTGATTCACTTAATACCAATTTAAATGTAAATGAAAATGGTAATACCAAAACTTATGAAATTACTGATGGTTCTAAAGATACATTGGATTGGGAAGCTGCTTATAATATGAGATATCCACAAGGTAATGATATCATCTCTGAAATGGTTACTGGAAGACATAAGGAAGATAATGAAAATAATAATGAAACAAAGTTAAGTTTAGAAAAGCTTAAAGGAAATACTATTTCAGAGGATGAATATTTTGATCCATCTTCTACTGAAAAATTCCATATGGGAAGGATTATGACGATAAAAGATGAAGTTAAAAACTTTAAGAATGTTAGTAAATGTTGGATGTCTAAAGAAAATACTTTCCCAATTAATTTTGAACAATTAGGACCATTATTAAAATTTGTATGTTCATTATATTTAGATCAAATTAATCAAAATGATGAGAATAATATTGAAATGGCTATCTATAACCGATTCTTTGAAATTATAACAAAAGATCTTCAAGGTGATAAAAGATTCCCATTAAAAATTGGTAAATATTAAATTGATATAATATATACTATTATATTATATTAATTATTGTATTATATTATATTTCTTTTTTAATTTTTTTTTATTATATTAATAAAATTATTATTAATTATTAATAATTATTTTATTTTTATTTTATTTTATTCTTTTTTCTTTTATGAAATTATTATTTATTTATAATTTTTTTTTTATCTCCAATCTTTGTATAAATAGTTGTTCCTGTTTTCCCATCTATTAAAGCTCAATACAAATCTCTAGATGTTAGTGTTGATCCAGAAAAAATTCCTGATGAATTATTTGAAATTCCAAGTAATTATTCATATGGAAATGTTTATTTTAACAATATTCGTTAAAACTAAAAAGAAAGAAATAAATAATATATATATAAATATATATTGAAAAGAAATTTAATTATTATAATATATATATAAAAAAAAAAAAAAAAAAAAAAATCCTTTAAAATAAAGTATAAAATACTTTTATAAAAAAAATCCCTTAAAATAATGCATAAAAAAAAAAACATCTATAAATAAAAAAAAATTTATATATTTTAAAAACGTATAAGCAACAAAAACAAAAATTTGTTTGTTTTATCAAATTTGAACAAACACATATATATAGATATATAAAATTATAATTAATTTTAAAATATTCTTCCCACCCAATATAAATAAATATATATATATATATGGAATTTATTTATAGTATATAATATATTGTCTTTTTTTTTTTCATTATTTATTTTAGTAATTTTTTTTTTTTTTTTAGTTGAAGGTTGTCAATAGACAAAATGTAATTGCAGTTAAATTATTTTTTTAATTAATATTATTTAATAAAGTTTATTCCTAGTCTAAAAAAAAAAAAAAAAAAAAAAAAAAAAAAAAAAAGATAATAAAATGTAATAAAATAAAATAAAAAAAGAATATGAATATGAACAGTAGAAATATAAAGAATAGATTGAATAAAAATAAAATAAATAGTAGAAATATAAAATACAAATTGAATAAAAATAAAATAAATAATAGAAATATAAAATACAAATTGAATAAAAATAAAAAAAAATAAGATAAAATAAGATAAAATAAAATAAAATAAAATAAAGTAAAATAAAATAAAATAAAATAAAATAAAATAAAACAAATAAATATATAAATATATAAATAAATAAACAAATAAACAAATAAATAAATAAATAAATAAATAAACAAATAAATAAATAAACAAATAAACAAACAAATAAATAAATAAATAAATAAATAATATATGAACCTCTTTTATTTGTAATAAAAACGTTGTTTAAAAATTTTTAATAAATTTTTAAATCTATTATAAAATTGATAAAATATATTTTATTGTTTATTATTATTATTATTATTATTATTATTATTATTATTATTATTATTATTATTATTATTATTATTATTATTATTATTATTATATATATATATTTTTTAGTGTAAAATCTTACATTGTTTTATTACTAGTTTTATTATAATTTTATATGGATCGTCAATTCTGAATACGTAGTAAGACAGAGCTAGTAGGGCCAATGCCAAAATTTCTTTTCTAAGATAGTCCATTCTAATCCAGAATAAGAATTTTTCCTTTTTTTAAACAGAAATCTTATAATAATCTTAGAGGTTGAGGTTTTGATGCCTATGAACTTTTTTTTTTTTTTTTTTTTTTTTTTTTTTTTTTTTTTTTTTTTTTAGCCTCTAACTTTTCCCATTCATTGATGATAATACCACGTCCGTTATTACGAGTAATAATTTCAGTATTAGTGTTATCTAATGAATCTGTATTTAGTTTTTTTCACCTCCCGGTGAAAATCCATGCCTTATCATTTCGGCGTCGACGCTCTTGACTAATTATGGCTGCTGTAAATAAAAAATAAAAAAAAAAAAAAAAAAAAGTTTGTAAATATAAACCTATAAGTAAAAAAGTATTACTATGAGAGTCTTCGTCATAACAAATATACAATAAAGAAGAATTTCTTATAATTAGTTTTACTAAGAAAAAAAAAAATTTTTTTAAATCAAACTCAATAATATAAAGAAAACATTGGTATAGAGTTTTAAGTTATCTATATAAAGTATAAAGTATAAAGTATATTCTTTTCCCAATTTTTTTTTTTTGAGTGTTTATTTAATGAAAGATAATTTTTTAAGTTATGAAAAAATAAAGTTTTAGGCTCTAAAGACATAATTAATAATTGTTATTAATTAAAATCATCAAATATATATGTATATATATATATATATATATTGGATTTATTATGAAATAATAATAATAATTAAGGTAAATCCAACAATCCTAACACCACTACCAATATTTATAATGATAATAATAATAATATCAATGATAATATTAATAACTAATTTTAATATATATTATTAACAGAATTTAAATAAATAGTCTAATAATAATAATGGTAACAATAACTCTAATAATTTATAATTACAACCAGTAATAATAACAATGTAAATATTAACAATAATGGCAATAATGAATTATAATAATAAATAATAAATAGTGTAAACATATTGGATTAATTTTTTTTTTTTTTTAAATTAAGAAATTAATATACTAAATAGAAGAAATTTCAATTATTATTTTTTTTTTTTGTATTTATTCATTCTTTTAGCCGCAATGATTGTGAACTTAAAACTTTATTTATTTATTCATTTATTAATTACATGAATATTTTTTTATTTTAAAAAAAAAAAAAAAAAATAATTAATATTATTTGTCCAATTAGAATATAAATAATATTTGAAATAGGGTAACGTGAAATAAAAAAAAGTAATATTCAAAGAAATAAAGTATATAAATAAATTTAGAAAAAAGTTCCTAGGTAACGAACGCTCAACCTCCAAGATTATAAGATTTTCTATTTTAAAAAAAGGGAATTCTTATTCTGGATTAGGATTTTGATAATCGACTATCTGAAAAGAAATTATGGTCTTTTCCTTCAGAGGCATTGGACCTTGCTAGCCCTGTCTTAAACTCCATTTTCAATGTTGACGCTCCTGGTTTAGTTTGCGCTTTTTACCCCTGTTGGAATAGCAACCCTTGTCGAGGTACTAGCTCTAGGCAAAATTTCTGCAAAAAAAAGAAAAAAAAAAAAAAAAAAGAAGAAAGCCTCAGGTCACACCAAAAACGGTGTTTTTTGAAAAATCACCACCAGAAATAATTTAGTTGTAAAAGAAAAATCATTCCCATTTCCATTCCCAATTTTTTTTTTTTTTATTTTTATTTTTATTTATTTTTTTTTTTTTAATTTAAAGCAATAATGTCTTGCATTCTCTTCCACCAAGAAAGGAAGTTATATCATCGGTATCACGTTATATATACAATTTACACCCTCATTATTCAAAAAATTGCTAAAACTAACTCGATTTTCACCAATTGAACTTATTCACTATATTATTAAGTAATGATAATATTATTTTCACTATTATTATTAATATACACAATATTTAAATCCATATTTATTTGAAAGATGATAAATAATAATTACAATAATAACAACAATAACAATAATATATAATACATAAATATAAAAAAAAATATTAATTAATAATTAAATAAATAGATAAATAGATAATTAAATACTACACATATAAGAAAAGACATTTATATTTTAAATATCAATTTATATATGAATTTTTATTATTTTTTATTTTTTATTTTTTATTTTTTTTTTATTTTTAATTTATAATTTTTTTTATAATATTAAATTTTGCTTTTGTAAAAATAAATATTGTTGAAAGTTTTTTTCTTTTTTTTTTTTTTTGTTATTTTTTTTTTTTGTAATTATTTTTATTTATTAATTGCTTTGATAATATATTCTTATTTCTATTATATATTTATAGAAAATCATGAATACAGATATACTTTTATATATATTTTTTTTAAGATATAATAATTACATAAACTATCAACATTAAATAATTATGTATTATTATCATATTTATAATTGTTTTACAAGCCAGTTTTGTTTTCCAATTTTTTCAATTAATTCAAGTTGTTGTTCACCCCAGTACATATCTTCTTCTTCATCTTTATAATAATCTTTTAAAATATCATAGGTAGTATAATCATCTCTAGCTAATTCAACTAAACCTTTAAGGTAAGCTAAACCATTTACAGAAACTTCTAAGTCATACTTTACCCATTCAATTGGATCTGTATGAACAACTCCATCTTTAGTAGCACCTAACTTAACGTCAGCACCTAAGTCAAGAAGTCTGTCAATACATTTAATTACATAACCTCTTTCCTCTTCAGCATGCTCGGCATATTTTTCTTCAAGTTTTTTAAAGCCTTGATTTCCAAAAATTCTTGATTGAATAATATGTCCATCAGCTTGTTGAGCTAACTGGGTAACAATAACTTGTAATCCTTCAATTAACTGTGGGTTGGTTGGCATTTTAGTTTATTAGTATTTATTAATATAAAGTATAATTATTTATATTTGATTTTTTGATTTTATTTTTATTTGAAAAGAAGAAAAAAAAAAAAAAAAAAAAAAAATTAAACCAGTTATATATACAATAAAATTTTTTTTTTGATTCAGAAATTTAAAATTTTTTAATATAGTTATATTAATTCATTTTTTTAAGAGATAATATTAATAATAAAGTTTAAACTATTTTACTATATATATAACAGTAAAAGAAAAATAATTTTAAATTTTAAATTATGATAATATTAATTAAATTATTATTTTTTTTTTTTTTATAAAATAAAAAAATTTATAGTATATATTAATAATAATTAATAATAAAGTTTAATTTATTAAAATATAATGCATCAATAAAATAAAAAGAAAAAAAAGAAGAAATTGAAAATATTTACTAAAAGTAATCATACAATTTTATTTTTTTTGTTAAGTTATAAAGTATATTAAACAATATATTTCTATTATATTTGTGTTAACTATATTTCTTATATATACATTTATATTTTATGTATTTAAATTAATAATTTATTATTAAATAAATTAAATTAATCATATAATTTAAAACAAGTTATAATATGATTATTTAAAATTTATTTAACTAAAAAGATAACAAATATATATATTTATTATAAAATGCCTAATATTACATTTAAAAATTGAATATTTTTCTGTAGATATATTAAAGACATTGCTATTCAAAAGTAATATTTATTACTAATATAATACTTAAGATATATAAAATGAATTATTTTTATAACAATTTTTTTTATTTTATTTTATTAGTGTAATAAAAAAAAAAAAAAAAATAATCATTTTTTCGTATTATATAATTAAAATAATTTAATTAATTTATATTTAAATATATATATTTTATATATTTTTAATTATAGATTAATTAAATAATTAAATATTCAATAGAAATAACTATAAATATTTTTTTTTATTCTTAAAAGTTTTTGTATTTGAAATAAAGAAATATTAGTTTAATTATAATAATTGTAAAAGTATTTTATTTAGTTGTACTTTGTATAGTAATAATGATTTAATTATTATTTTTTTATTTTAATTAATTTTTTTTTTTTTATCATTAAATTAAAAGTTAGTAACCTATAAAATTACAAGACACAATAATATAGTATAATATTTTTTGGGAGTGTTGTATTTTCTTAATATGCTGCTTTACAATAAGTGGCATTTTATCTTAATAACTATAAATAAATAATTAATTAATTAATAAGTAAATAAATAGTGTCAAGTAAGATATTAATAAAAATATAATATTTAATTATAAAGATATTTTATTTATTTTTTTTTTATTATCAATTAATAATATTTAATTATAAAGTATATATATATTTTTTTAAAAAATGTAGATATAAATAAAAATATAATATTGTAATAATTTTTTTTTTATTTTTTAATTTTTTATATTTTAAACTATATATAATTTAATTATTTATTATATATATATTTATTGATTATTTATATTGATATAAAACGGAAATAAAAACTATAATTATTAATAAATTATTTTATTAATAATTACATAAAAATAAATTAATAAATCATTTTCAATTATGTGCCATAAAATAAACTTGAACTAAAATAATGTGATAAAATTAAATGATATGCGGAATTTTTATGTGTAATAATTTATAAGTAGTGGGGTTTTTTAAATAATGGTAGTTTAGTAAAATTTATAAATAAAATTATAATATTCGTACAGTTAAGATAATAATTCTAATTCTTAAAATTTTAAAAGAGAGTTCTCTATTTCTAATATAAATAATTAATCTATTTATAAGAAATAGATTAATTATATATTCTAATATATAGAACTATATTATTTTAATATGAATTAAAGTATTATAATTATTATAATTATAATTATACATATTGAAATAAAATAAAATAAAATAATTATTATCATGATATAAATTTAATACTTAATTATTATTATTAAATATACAAATATGTTACTACACCTATTTGCTTTATATCATTAAAATTATGTAAAGATATAAAATTATGAAAGAGCATAAAAATTAAGGTTTAAAAAATTTAAATAATTTAAAAATTTCTTTTTATTATTTTTATATTATTTTTATATTGATATTTATTTTATTATAATTTTAATAATTTAAAAATTATTATATTATATTAATATTTTATATTTTATTAATTATAATAAATTTATATTATTATTATTATTTTATGAATATTATTTTATGAATAATAAATAATTGTTATCTATATTTTGATAGTAACTTTTTTTTTTTTATATTATAAGAAATTTCTATTCCTAATAAAATTTTTAAAATTTTTAAAATTTTATTTTTTTGTTTCTCCACACTTAAATGCTTTGACTTAATTATTTTAAATAAATTAAATCACTAATTCCAAATATATAATACCAAATATTATACTATTAAAAAAAAAAAAAAAAAAAAAAAAGGGAATAATTTTTATATTAATTTTTAATTATTTATTATTATTATTAGTATTATTAATTTTTATTGTTATTATTATTATTTTTATATTTAACATTTTTGAAATTTTATTGTAATTATATTAATAAATACTAATTTAATAAAGTTACTTTTATTTTTATTTTTATTTTTTTTAATATTAATTAGTATATTATTCATATTGAAGTTTTTTTCTATTTAATTTTTAAAAGCTAAAATCACAATAATACCTATATATAAATATAAAAAGAAAGGTTTCCTAAAGAAAAAACTTTTAGATCTAATTTATTATTTATTATTATCTATGTTATTTATCATCTTTTTAAATAATTTTAAATAAAAATATAGAAATGTATTGGCAACCAAATTTAAATAGTTTAAACAAATAAAATTAAAATTTAAAATAAAACTCATTCTTTAGAATCATTTAATTTTTTAGAATTTAATAACAATTTAATAATAAAAGTTTTTTTTTTTTTTTTTTTTTTTTTTTTTTTTATAATTCCAAGGTACATAAATTAATTGAATACTGTTACCTTAAATAATCCTGAAAAACAAATAATTAATTTTATTTTATTATTTATATTATTAATTGTTTTATTATAATTTAATATTATTTTTTTTTTTTTTTTATTAGAAAAATTTATATAACATGATAACAGAATTTTATTCAATTATAAATAGTACTAACTATATTTTTAATAAATTTTATATTATTATCATTATATATTTTTATTCATATAACCGAATTTTCATGATAAAAATAAAAGAAGAATAAGACTATTACTATAATACTGAAAAAAAAAATATTCAAGATCTTGGAATAAACGCAAAGTGATACAATGTGGGATAATTGCTTACAAGATTCTTCAATGGAAAATGATTATACTACAGATATGGAAATATATATAAATTCTGGAATAAATATAGTGACAGGAACTCAATTACATATCGAAGATTTTATATTTAATAAATTTGAAGCAACTAATAATGGAGCAGTTATTACCTTTACTTTAATAATAGAACTGAATATGTACTAAAAAGAATATAATTATATATAGTGATAATAATTATAAAATATGCCAATTATCACTAGAAGAATTTTTTTTTTTTTTTTTTCTTTTTAAAGGCAGCAAACTTGTTTCATCTTTATAAATTAAATATATGATAAAATACATGTAATAAAATAATAAAAAAAAGATAAAAAAAATAAACAAAAAAAAAAAAAAACACAAAATAAAATAAAATAAAATAATGGTATAATATATTTTAGTTTCATTTAATTAATTATCTGTAAGACTTCACAAGGGCATTATTATACTGTAGTATAATAATTAATTTTGACTTCACAATGTTAATCATAATTTTAAGATACAAAATTATGATCTTCATTGGTTGCGCTAGCCCTGCTGGCCTGTCGTACTGTTTCTTCAGCATTGACGCTTTTGGTAGTACTAGTACGATTCGATTTGAACCTATTGAATAAAGACCATTGCTGGCCAATTAGCAATAGGTATAATCGATTGAAGAAGAGCCGCAGTAACCACCAAGAATGGAGTATCAGAAAAAGCACCTGATTTCATCTGGCACTTAAATAGATCCTTCCATTCCCTTGTACTGTTAATAATATTTCGACCTCCAAGAAGGAAATTAAAGACTTTTTCACACATACTAGAATCAACATATACATTATTTTCAATACTATTACTATCATTACTAATAATACTATTACTAATATTATTAAAACTATTATTACTATTACTATTATCACTATAACTATTATTACTATAACTATTATTACTATAACTATTATTACTATAACTATTATTACTATAACTATTATTACTATAACTATTATTACTATTACTATTATTACTAATACTATTTTTACTATTATTATTATTACTGTTGCTATTATCATTATTACTATTAACAATATCATTTGTTAGGTTGCCACGGTTAAAAGCATTATATAAAAATAAAATTTTACCATTAACTTTGCTACAAATATGATTGAAAAATGGACAATCAATTAACCAATGCTTTATCCATTGTTTATTACTTTTACAACTGGGACAAAAATTAGGACACATTTGATCTATTATTTTTGTAGCTTTAGCAATTCTAGCATCTAATCTATATCCGTTTCGTGCTCTCAATAGCCAATAGAAACCATATGAAAGATCAGGATATTCATAACAAAGTTTTATATTAAATTTGATGTTTCTTCGAATCTGTTTTTTGTCATAAAATACAGCTTTAATAGAATTGATTTTCAAATCTCTTTTCCAATAAAAAATCCTTGATTTTATTATCGTTAATACCTCTTTTTTCTCTAGTTTACGTTTAAGAGTTCTACTTTCTTTCGTCCATGTTTATTTTCTAGATTTTGGAATATTATTAACTAAATAGGAAATAATACAATTTAAATCTTTCCATTTATCAAAACATTTAACTTGAGACAAAGCACACTTAGCTGACAATGGAGGAATATTTAAATCTTTTGAAATAGAATATACATTAATAAAAGATTTGGCTTTTTTTTTTAAAAAATGCAATCCATCTTAATCCTTTATTAATTAATTTCTGAGTATTATTTGTTCTCGCTTTATTTGAACCAAGTAAAGGTGCAAAGTAAGAGACTTTACTAAGTACATAGGAGTTAATTATAATCTTCTTAAATGGAATAGGAATTTTGGAATTTGAAAGAAACTTACTAACAGAAAAGAGAGCTTTAGTAACTTTAGAGTTAAGTAATTTAATAATAGGTTTCAACGATAAGCTTTTATCAAATTGTATACCTAAATAGGTATACCATTTAGTTATTGGGATTGGTTGACCAGCAAGATAAAAAGAAGGATCTCTTTTATTTTGAAAAAGAGGTGTGTCTGATCGAATCACCATCGTTGCACATTTGTTAATTCCAAACTTCATCATATTAAATTTAGCCCATTCATTTACCATCTTAAGCATTTTTTTTTCTTTTGACTTATTTCTTGACGGTGCGCATAGAACAATATCATCTGCAAAGAGTCCACCGCAACATTTAGATTCGCTTAAAGGAATTCCAAGTTCTGAAAAATCATTAAAAATGTCATTAATAAATAGATTGAAAAGAATTGGTGATAGTGCACAACCTTGTCTAACTCCTTTCATAATATTAAAAGATTCCAAATATTGATCATTAATTTTAACACTGGCTTTGGAAGTCAAATATTGATTTTTTTATAAATTGATAACATTTACCTCTAATACCTAAAGCATCTAATTTATATAAAATATTACCTATTGGAACAGAATCATTGCCTTTTTTTAAATCTAGAAAAGCAAGGTAAGTTTCTTTATTATCATTTTTACGCCTTTGACAAATTTCTCGAATTGAAATAAATAAACTAACACATTCTTCTTTATTACGAAATCCAAAATTGATCTGGCCTAATAAAATTATTTTTAAGTCCATATTTCGAAATTTTTTTGGAGACTATTTTAGAAATGAGTTTTATATCATTGTTAATCAGAGAGATACCTCGATAATTGTCACAATCAGATAGATCATCTCCTTGTTTTAGGAATAGATATAATACTTGCTTCATTCCATGTGCTAGGAAATTCTCCATTCCAAATTCTAGAATATATCTTCTGTAAAACAATTTAAACCAGAAGCAGAATTATTTACTGAATTTTCGTCATCCGGAGGAATTAAAGCTTTATAAAATTCAATCCGAGCCTGAAGTTTTATAATTTGGAGTAGCTTAAAATTGCTTCTTTGATTTCTTCTATACTGATGTCTTGATTTATATCCCGTTCATTGTGTCTCGTATACCTGATTGTTCCATTGGAAAAATTTATTAGACCATTCGATTAACGCACTATTGATATCAGAATGGCTTGAAGCAAGTTTTTTTATAGTGATTGTACCATACTTCTAACTGTTCTTTAGTAGAAGTAGCTAATTTACCATTTTTGTCCTTTATTGGAGAAACTTACATAGTTTTAAATTTTTCTACTTTTGCTGTTGTTTTAAGCCATTTCCAAGCTTTCTTTGGGTTATGAGATTTCATATATTCACATCCTGTATTGATCCAATGTTTGTATTTAGTTTTCCTATAAATAATACGCATATGTTGAATAATTTTGCACATTCTATTATATTTTTCAATTAATTCTTCAAATTCATCTAAATTATGATAAGAACTTCTTCTTTTAATGGCTTTATATAATTTCATTTTGAGTTTTTGCAAATTAAATATTATCTGTGACCTATGAAAAAAAGATTTTCTTACCTCTGACATTGACGTGATATTAAGTTCTTTAGCAATATTGAATGAAGTTGATATAAATTTCTTAGAAACATCATCAATACTAATATTAGGATCTGGAATCACTTCCTCTAATACACTAAAATAGTTATTGTCAAAAATTGATTCTTTTTCATTTTAATCTATTCCATTTAACAGTCTTTTTAGGCAGAGAGAAAGAATTATCTGAATTATCTAATGAAAAAACATTTACTTTTTATTAATAAAGGCTTATGATCCGAAATGGGGGGAAAGTCAATAAAGGTACCATATGAAAGTAAATCTAACATATGATCATTGATAATCGCATGATCTATATCAGATTCTCTATTACCTCTACTCCATGAAATTGAGGAGCCCCATAAGGGAAGAATTTTCCAATTACTAAATTTAGAGAGCAAATTACCTAATTTCTCAGTAGGTAAATTAAAATCACCAACCAACATTGAAGGATGAGAAGGGTGACTATTTAACCACGATAAAGTTTCAATTCTAGCAGCTCTAGTATGAAGGCTATGGCCACTATGAGGTACGTAACACATTACCAATAGAAAATTTAGTGAAATTTCAAAAATTATAAGTATACAAAGAAATAATGTACTCATAAGTGTTGTTTTCAAGAGAGGCTTGACAAGAATTATGAAACCCTATATAAAGTCCTCTTTTACCAGGAATTTCATTATTAGCTTTTTTGAAGAAATATTTATAGTTTTTTTAATGATACTCGACATGGATATTTACTGCTAGAACCTGAATCATTTCCTGTTTCTTGAAAGCATAAGAAAAGTGGTTTGTGCATTGAAATAAATAATTCAATACTGTCTTTTTTATCAAAGTTCCATCCATTAGTATTCCAAATGACACATAGAGAAAATTCTTTAACTGTATTATTATTAATTTGAGTGTTATTAATATGATTGGAATTATTATAATTGATTGAACTGGAATTTGAATTTGAATCTGAACTTGAATCTGAATTTAAATATAAATTTGAAATTGAACCTAAATTTGAATTTGAACTTGTACTTGAACTTGTTCTTGAATTTGAACATGAATCGGTATTTGAACTTGAATTTGAATTTTGACTTGAACTTGTATTTGAAATTGAAGTAGTGAATAAGTTGATATTATATGATGAATTCGCTTTTTCTAATAAGGCAAAATATTTCCTTTTGAGAGAAGAAAAACTATATTTATGATTCCTTTTGCTACAATTAATAACATTAATTGAAGCACGTTTGAAACTATTAATAATACATTCAGTAATAGATGGTATTTCTTCTTCATTACCTACTATTTTTAATTTTAAAGAATACATCATTAAAATTAGCAATACGTTTAACTGATAAAACCTTAAAATTTGATTCATTCAGAGTTTTCTTTAAATGTCTTTCTCATTTTGATTTCTGGCCAAGATCAAAGTCCGCGGATAAAGAGTAGTTTCGAATTCTCTATTGGAATACCGTGGCACCTTGAACCTCTTAGAATGAAATTCTTATTTCTTATATATTATAGTAATAAAAAAACTAAAAATTAATAAACTAAAAAAAAAAAAAAAAATAAAAGTCAGTTTTTATTATAAAGTTTTGAGTATAATGAGATTTGTAATAATTTTATATCTTATTGGAGTAAATAATTTCGATAATTAGTGGTTTGTTGAATAATTGAAAAATAATTTGATTTAGCACTTTTTTCAGTATATTATTTAATTTGAATATCATAAAGTATTTAATGACTAAAATTGAATTGATGAAATATAATGGCACAAAATTAGTAAAGAGTTAAATAAATTACTACAAGATTTAGAGTGAATCAATCTCTTACAACTGGATACATGAAATATATAGTTGAAATACAATTGAATACAATAGATTCTTACATGAGAATAATAGATATACAATGAAAATGTATTACTTATTCTTGGGTGTAACTTATTTAACAATGTTCCAAAAATGCACCATTATATTCCGCAGTGAATGATCACCAGAAAAAAATTTACCAATAACATTACCATTGCGCATAATGTTATTAATTAACACAAAATATAACTTTACTACTATTTTGCACCAGAACTGTGGATCTACTTTATAAGAGGAATGTTAATTCCCCTTGCAGGCGATTTATTATACATAAATCGAGTACATCCCTGCTCGGGGAATCACTAGAAGAAGAAGATACAAATTTTATTCTTCTTATCCCAATTTGAATAAGAACTATTGTAAATAAAACAGGTAAAGATCTTTTTTTTTTTATTTTTTTATTTATTTATTTATTTATTTATATGATTATAATGAATAATATATAATATTTTACTATAAAAAATATTGAAAAACGATATATTTTTATAAAAATTATACAAAGAACAATAATTAAAAGAATTCATAAATTTTAGATGAAATACTCTCTTCTACATCATTTAATAAGCTAAAAAAATAAATAAAAAAAAAAAAAAAAAAAAAAAATAATAATAATAATAATAATAATAATAATAATAATAATAATAATAATATTATAAACTATATCAATATGTATATTTCTATAATATAATTAAATATAAATTAATTTATTTTCCACTTTTATATTTAAATTGTTAGAAACACTATATAACAAAAAATATATATATATATATATTATAATCAAAAATGTTTCTTGCATAAATTTTATACAAAACCATAAAGCAAAGAAATAAAAAAGAAGAAAAATAAAAATTAGAATAATTGAAAATCTATGATACAATTCAAATTGATTGTTATTTTTTTTTTTATATTAAAATTAAAAATTTATGTTATGGAAAAATAAAATTACATATTTTTATTTCTCATCTCTTAAATTATGTAATAAAATAAAAATATGCTTTTTTGTTTTGTTACATAATTTAACATGGCTATTTTTTCTATATTAACAATAGTAATAAAATGTATATATAATTTTTTTCATTCGGTATTTTTTATAAATTTTAAAGTTAAAAAATATAAAAAAAAAATAACAAAAAGCTTCAAAATGATACCAAAGATTTCATACTTCGTATCAAAGAAAGAATTCTAAGGGCTCAAAAATAATTACTTCTTATACATTATAATAACCATTTTTAAACTAAACTAACAAAAAAAAAAAAAAAAAAAAAAAAAAAAAAAAAAAAGAAGATATTCCAAAACCAAAAATCACATTAATCCAGAAAAGATTATATATATTTTTAATTTTGAAAAAATTTAATATTGAAACTAATATTTTTAAAAGTATTTTGTTTTTTATTTTTTTTAAAAAAATTAAAAAAAAAAAAAAAAAATGTTAGTTTCAATATTTTTAAAAGTATTTTGTTTTTTATTTTTTTTTAAATAATTAAAAAAAAAAAAAAAGTATTAATTTCAATATTTTTAAAAATATTTTGCTTTTTTTTTTTTTTAAAAAAAAAAAAAAAAAAAAAAAAGAAGGAAAGAAAGATAACATATTTATTAAAATATATATTTTAATATTATACAAGATTCAAAAATGGTTAGATGCTATTTTTACGAAAGGATAATTAAGCTGTAATGAAAGGAACAAATTATTAATAAAATTGATATATATATATATATTATTATTATTATTATTAACTTATATATTATCTATATTATCTAAAAATATTGTGAAATAATATAATATAAATAACTTGAAGTAAAATTAAAACATTTTAGAATAAAAGGATATAGTATATATTTATATTATATTTTTAATTTTTAAAATATTAATACCGTATTAATTATATATTATTTCCTTCTTATATGTAATATAATATAGTTTATGAAGAAAAGCATGTTGAACAAATTAATAATGTTAATAATATATTATTTAAAAGTAGTATTAAACATTACAAAATGTATATTATTAATATTATAATAATTTATTTTTTGGAGAGTTAAGACCTTAAAATATTTGGCCAATTCTTTTTGTCGTATTCACTTCAACTACTGAACCTACATTATAAATGTATACTGAATGGATTTAATTAATGAAACTGCTTATAAAGACATAAGTATTTTTATATTGTTCTATTTATTTTTAATTAAAAAGATACTAATTATAATATATATTTTTGATTTATTGGAATTTGATAATGATACTAATGTTTTAGAGAAAGCTCTTTTACTGTCTATCAGGTAATTATTAAATCTTTATACAATTACTATATCAGAAAAATTATTATAAAACAACTAAATTATTAATAATATTATTATGTTAGTCTTTATCAAGTTATATTTTATTAAATGTTTTATAGGGCATAATATGTCTATGAATTAAAATCATTTGAAATATTAAATATAACTATGATAAATAATCAGTACTTTTGAAAATAAAAAGAAAGCAGTTATTCAGAGTAAAATTTTATAGCAATTAAGAAGTCTGTTTATTTTTGAAGAAGTAGAAGAAACCAAGACTTGTGATTTTTTTTTTTTATAGACTGAAGACTTATGTCTCCCCCATATAATATGGATGTATGTTTAACTGTCAAGACTTGTAATAGTTTTTATTTATTAAAAGCTTTTATTATTAGACAATGTAATGTATTAACTACAAGTGATTTTAATGAATTCTTTTAAAAGGTAATTTAATATCATTAATATAACTAATACAATATAAATAAAATTTTTTAAATAAGAATTTTGGTTTTATTGGTTTTATATGTGAAGAAGTTGAATAGCAATAATTTCTTATTATATTATTTTTTAATATATATCAAGTCTCTTAAACCTAAATAAATTCAATAATGTATAATTGAATTTATCTAATAAGATATTATTTTTAAATCATTTCATTACCTTAACATACAATAAATCTATGTAAAATATGAATATATTAATGTTTTTTTTTTAAATTTATCTATTCCATTTAATTAATCAATTCTAAAATAAATAATAAACTTTAATTGATATAATTTTTGTATCTATACAAAGTTTATTTTTATTATATATTTATATATTTATATATTTATATTTTAATTTTTCGAATGTTAGAATATAAAAAAAAATCAAAATAAATTAATTAATTAATAAATAAATTAATTAATATTGTTTCTTTTTTTTTTTTTATTGATTATAGTTTTTTAATCAGTTAATTCATTTATAGATTTAATTTATTAGTTTTTACAATATATTATAATGTATTTTTATATATACAAATTTAATTAAAATAATATATAAATAAATATATAAATAAATAGATGAATAAATAAATAAATAGATAAATTAACAAAAAAAAAAGTAACCGAATAAATTAATATGACATGAAAAAATTTTGAATTATAGAATTTTAGAAGCCATAACTAATTTTACTGGTTGAAAATGAATTAAAAGTAATTTATGTCAAATGTTAAACAAAACTCATAATAAAAAAATTTTTTTTTAGCTATGAGCAAGACTAAGGTTTTGAAGCTAAACTTTAACATTTAAAGAACACTATAAATCATTTATACTGCTTAATATTTTATACCATTTTTATTTGATGCTCTGTATGTTTTGATCATGATTTATTATATTTGGATATTTCTCTATATGTAATATGTTGCTATATGTCATATTTTATATGCTATATATTTTATATTATACTGTTTTAATGCTATATTTTATTGTATATATACTTTTTATATATATTTTTTTATATATTTCTTCTATTTTGTATAAATTTATAATAATAAAGGAAGAATATTTAAGAATTTGGCTTATTATGGTTTATAATATATTAATAGTATATTGATAATATATGTTACATATTAATAATGTCTCAAATTTTTTAAAATTTCAAACATTCTGTTGATGTAAAAGAAAATAAGCTTATTATATATTAAATATTTTAAAATGGATTTATTAATCTTTTTTTTATTATTATTATTATTATTGATTAATAATAACTTAGCTGAATAATTTATATAAAGTTAATATTTAATTTTCCTTTCAATTAAAATGTAAATAAATAAATAAATAAATAAATAAATAAATAAATAAATAAATAAATAAATAAATAAATAATATTATATGATATGATAATTAAATAATAGATAGAGAATAAGGAGTTAAAAAAAAATTTTTTTAAATAATAATAGATATAAAAAAAAAAAGAAAAATAGATAATTATTAAGAAAAGTTCATATTTTATGGCAGTAGATTCATATTTTATGACTGTATCATGTATCATATGAAAATTAATAAATAATAATTAATAATAATAACAATTGATAATAATAATAATATGAAAATTAATAAATAATAATAATAAAAAATAATAATAATTGATAATAATAATTTTTTATTATTATTTAGATTTTTAATTTACAAAAAAAAAAAAAAAAATTATCATTCTAATTAATATAAGTAAAGTATATTCTAAATATAATTTTAATTAAAGCAATATATTTTGAAGTATATATAAAACATAATTGTGGAAATTTTTATTTCTTTCAAATAACAAACCAATAAATAAGTTTTTTATAATCTTATTATATTATACAAAATTTATTTAAATTTATTATTAAATAAGCTTCCTATTCAATTTAATATAGTTGAGATAATATTTAATTCAACTTTTTTTTTTTTTCTTCATTATTCATATTTGAAGTAATAAGTTATTTTGCATATATTTTTTTTTTTATAAATAATTTATTAATTTATTAAAAGATATAATATAATTGAAATATTATATTCAATAGATGAATTAAAAAAAAAAAATAAGAAGGGTAATAATAAAATAAAATGGAAGCACTATATTAATTAAATGAAAATGTAATAATTTATATAAAAAATATAATATTAATAATAAAAAAAAAAGTAATATAAGACAAAAAAGAAAAATCAGAAAATAGTATTAGAAAAGGGGAAAAATAATAATAAAATTTTAATGAACAATTATAAAAAGTAATATAGCCAACTTGTTTTTTTTTTTTTTTTTTTTTTTTTTTAGTTTAAATTATATCTACAAATAATAATAAAAAAAAAAGAACAAGACGAGTTTAATAAGTATTTATATAAACAATATTTTTAAAAAGGAATATTTTTTAAAATAAAATAAAATAAAATAAAATAAAAAAAAAAAAAAAAAAAATAATATTTGTCAATTACATATATTTAATTTATAATTTATATAAAGAATAAATTATTTATTAATAATAATATCATTTTATAGGTAAGTTTTATGTAATTTATA
>JACVTC010000001.1:1305000-1387500 GCA_016946835.1 Neocallimastix lanati (nom. inval.) | reverse complement strand
TTTAGCTTTTTGTAATAAATGAACAATGCTGGAGGAGGATACACTATCATTAGAGGATGAGTCACTATTCTTTATACTGTATTTTCCCATCATTATATGGTTATTTTGTTATATAATTGTTTTATATTAAAGGTATTTTTTTTTTTTTTTTTTGTGGTAAATAAAGATGGTTGAATCAACTGAGACTCTTAATCTTTATAAAGTTTTTTTTAATGATAAAATTTTATTAATAAACGACAACCATTTTATTAATGATAACATTATTATATAAATCAAATATAGTAACACAAGGGATATAAAATGATTCGTAATTACATGAAATGCATTTGTTTAAAATTATACGCTTGATTACTAAGTTATTCAAGCCTTATTGCATATTATATAAATAATTTAAAACTATACTAAATAATATTAAACTTTAATTATGATTCTTAACAATATTAATGAAAATTAAAATAAAAAAAATTAGCTAAAAATCAAGAGGAAATATTCAAAAAAAAAAAAAAAAAAAAAAAAATTCAAATATTGATGAAAATAAAAAAAGTTAACATCATTAAACGAAAAAACATGCCAAAACCCTACATGATAATAGCAAAAAAAAAAAAAAAAAAAAAAAAAAAAAAAAAAAATAAAAAAAAAGGAATGAAAATAATGCTATTACCATAAAGGATTATAGAAAACTTTTATATAAACTTTTTTTTTTTTATTGACTAGATAAATAATTTCATAATTTTATCTTTTTCTTTTTCTTTTTCTTTTCTTTTATTTTTATTTTTATTTTTTATTTTTTATTTTTATTTTTTATTTTTATTTTTATTTTTATTTTTTATTCTTTATTTTTATTTTTATTTTTTATTTTTATTATTTATTATTTATTTTTTATTATTTTATTATTTTATTTTTATTTATAATTTTATTGTTTATTTATTGTATCAGTATAAATTATATATATATATTATATATAAAAGGAGAAAAATAATAAAAGGGTATAAATATATAAATATATATATATTCTATAAATTATTTTTGGAAATATATATATTAAAGAAAAAAAAAAAAAAAAAAAAAAAAAAAAATAGTAATTTTATTATTCTAAAAAAAATAAAATAAAATAACATATTGATATGTACATTTTATTTTATTTAATTATCCTATTTATTTATATCTATTTTTTTTTTTTTTTTTTTTTTTTTTGCTTTCTTTTCTTTTCTTTTCGTTTTCGTTTTTGTTTTGTCTTTAATAATTACCATTGAAAAATTAAAAATACACATGAATAAGTTATATCTACATTAAATATTTATATTATTTTTTTTTTAAAAAAAAAAAAAAAAAAAAATTCTTTTTTATATAAAATTATATAATTAAAATAAATAAATAAATAAATAAATAATAATAACAATAATAAAATAATAATAAAATAATAAATATTTACTATTTTTTTCTTCTTTTTTCTTTTTAAAATTGATTTTTTTATTATCATTATTATTATTATTATTATTATTATTATTATTATTATTATTATTATTATTATTTATCATTTATCATTTATTATTTTAATTATTATTATGATTGTTTATTATTTTTATTTTTATTATTATTATTATTATCATTTATCATTTATCATTTATTATTTTAATTATTATTAATATTTTTTTTTTTTTTTTTTTTTTTTTTTTTTTTAATAAATTATTCTTCATCTTGTTGTAATTTTATTACTCTTTTTTTACATACTTTACAATAAAATGAATAATATTTAAATCGTTTGAAAAGAAATGGTATCCACGCAAATATTAATCCACAAATTAATAATATTATAAATAATACCCATAATGTTGTAGTATATTCTCTTTTAATTGTTATATCTACATTCTTTTTACAATTATTACAAAAATATTTTCTTTCTTCTGCATTATCTTTTTTATACAAATTAGGAATATATATATTTTCGGAATCAATGCTATACATTTAAAATAAAATATATTATTATTATTATTATTATTATTATTATTATAACTACTATTTTAATACTATTATTATTATAATTATTATTATTATTATTATCATTACTATAACTTCTATTTTAATACTATTTTTATCATTATTATTATTATTATTATTATTACTACTATTTTAATACTATTATTATTATTATTATCATTATCATTACTATAACTTCCATTTTAATACTATTTTTATCATTATTATTATTATTATATCTTTTATATATATATATATATATATATATATATATATGTCAACTTACAATGTAACATTTTTATCATTAATTTTTGATTTTTTCTTAACTTCTTTTCCCGGTGTCGTTGGTGAATCCGTACCATTATTATCTTGTTCATCATCGAATAAAAAATCATTATAATTTATATTACCATTTGAATTTGATTCTGTATTGAATAAATTATTTAAATCTATACTATTATTATAATTATTATTATTATTATTATTATTGGTATTATTGCTTTTCACAGGTACATAATTTTGATCAATTATATCAAAATGTTCTGGATTCATTACTGGATTAAAATTATGAAAATTTATAGTAGCTGGCATACTTTTACTATAGGCTTTTGATATAGAGTTATTCATTTCTGTTTCGGTTAAATATGAAGATGATAAAATATTATGATTATAATTATTAAAACTTTGAAAACTACGGGTGTGAGAAGGATGATCGTCTGTTGATTTATATCTTTTTTTATAATCATATTCATCGAAATTTTCCATTAACTTAAAATTACTTTTTTCTATATCAATTCCGTTTTCAAATTCACCAATAATATTTGATTCTGACCGTATTATTATTTTTTTGGACTTTTTATTTTCATCTTTTAGAGAAGGCGTTCCTTTATTTTTTGATTTAGATTTAGATGTTAATTCTTTTAACATATATATATATATATATATGAATATAAATAAGATTTATAATAAAATGTATTTATTAATAAGTTTATTTTATATATATTTAAAATTTATTACTGATTTATTATCTTTTTTTTTTTTTTTTTAAATATAATATTGTTTATTTAAATTATATATTTAAAATAATGTATTTGTTTAAATTATTTTATATTTTATATTATATAATGCTCATTTAACAATTTTTATTATTATTATTATTATTATTATTATTATTATTATTATTATTATTATTATTATTATTATTATTATTATTATTATTATTATTATTATTATTATTATTATTATTATTATTATTATTATTATTATTATTATTATTATTATTATTATTATTATTATTATTATTATTATTATTATTATTATTATTATTATTATTATTATTATTATTATTATTATTATTTTATTTCATTTCATTTAAAGTAATTTAAATATAATTTCTTAAATATTACTATACCTGAAAATCCAGTAATATGTTTAATAAAGTTTGTTGAAGGTCTTTTTGTTTTTGGGGGATGAAGTTGGTCACAACTATTAAATTCATTTGCGGAGATATCTTTATTTGATGAATCTACTCCATCTTTTAATTCTAAATTTGTCATTGAATACAGTTTTCTCGAAGAAGTTTCACTGTCAATTAACTTTATCGTTAAAAGATTTTTTTTATCTATTGATTTATTTTCAGTTATGAAATGTGAATCTTTCAAATTATTTTTGACCTCTTCTTCTATGATGACTTGACCGTCACTGTTATCTTTCAATATGTTTTCAGCACTACCAAGGCTACATGAACTGGTTATATGAATAATTTTTTGATCTTTTTTTTTTTTTTTTTTTATTTTTTAATATGATATATTTAAAAATAAAAAATATAATATAATAAATAAAATAGGATAAAATAAGATACAATAAAATAAAATAAGATAAGATAAAAAAAAATAGAAAAAAAAATAAAAACAAATTAAATATTTATTAATACAAAATTATAAAAAAATAATATATATATATATAATTAAATATTTATTAATACAAAATTATAAAAAAATAATATATATATATAATTCATTTAATATATTAAGCATAAAAAAAAATTATTTTTATTTAACATGCTATATATTTTTTATAATTAATTTTATTCTAATTTAACATACCTTTCGGGGATTGATTTGTTGAAATGTTGTCATTATTTATATTTGAAGTTTCTTGGTTGTTTATATTGTTATTATCACTATTATCATTTTTATTTTCTGACACTTGGTCGACTATTACAGATATTTTTTGAATATTTTCTTGTGTTTCTATTTCTATATCTGGTAAATTGCTATCATCTTTACCAATATTATCTACTATTTTTATTTCCTAAAAAAGTAAAATTATATTTTTATATTGTTATTTATAAATAAAATAATAAAATGTATGTAATAAAGAAATTAAATTTATTATACATATTAATATATTAATATAAATATATTTGATATATATAAATAAAAATAATATAAATAATTAAATATATATTTATAATATATAAATAAAATAATACTACTATTACTACTAATAATAATACTAATATTGAATAATAATAATAATAATATATATATATTGAATATTTTAATTTACATTTAAAATATTTGTTTCATTTGAATTTTCCATATTTAATATATAAAAAATATATATAATAGAAATTTTTAATTTTTTCTTTAATTGGAAAATTGATATTGCAATTTTATATATTTAAGATAATGTATAATAACAATGAGCTATCTTTTTTTTTTTTTTTTTTTTTTTTTTTTTTTTTTAATAATAAATATGAAATTCTATAATAATTATTATGATATTTGTGTATTTTGTGTATATAAGATTTTTTTTCCTAAAAAGTTTTTTTTTTTTTTTTATTTTTTTTGTTATTTAAATAATTTATATATTGAATACTAAATGCGATAGTTTTTATTTTTAAAATTTTTTTTTGTTTGTTTTATTTTCTTCTTCGTAATTATTGTTATATTCTCTATTATTTTAAGAGAATTTTTTATTCATTATATATTTGTAATTTTGTAAATTTTATTTTTCAAGTATGTTTTTATTATTATAATGAAAAATGTATAGAAATGAATAATTATTGATATATATCTTGTATTACTAATAACTGAAAATAAAAAAAAAAAAAAAAAAAAAAAAGATAAATGATATTATTCAAATTGTAGATATCTTAAACTTCTATTTATACTATTTTATTTTTAAATATACTAAATATTTTGTTTTGACATCATATTCAAATTTGTTACTGTTTTATTTTATTATCAACATGTTAATATTAGTATATACAAATATCCATAATTTTTTTTTTTTTTTTTTTTTTTTTTTTTTTGGTTTAATAAAACAATAAATCTTTTATTATTATTATACTTTTTTTTAAAATATATATCATATAAAACTGTTAAAAATATGGAAAATATTATAGAATTATTTAATACAAGTACATGAAATTCTATAAATAATTTAAATATTAATAAAAGTTTTAACAAAAATTAGCTATTAAATTATTTATAGTTTTATAGTATTATCGAATTTTTTTTTTTTTTTTTTTTTTTTTACTTTTCTGGTTATTATAAAAATATTAATAAGAATAAATAAAGAAAAAATTATTCTTTAATAAGAAAAATTTTATTATTTAAATATTAATATATATTAATTCCAAATATAAATAAAGTTTAATAAATAATTACTTTTTTTTTTTTTTTTTTTAAAATTTTGATAGCACTAAAATTTTTATTAAAATATATTTATAAAATAAAGTTTTCATTTTTTTTTTTTATTTTTTTTATACGTTTTTAAAAACTCTATCATTTAATCTTTTAATAGAGTAAAAATTTTTTCTAAATTTTTTATTTTTTTTGTCAATATTTATATATATAATTATAATTATAATTATAATTATAATAAATATAATAAATAATAAATAATAAATAATAAATAATTAAATAATAAATAATAAATAATAAATAATAAATAATAAATAATAAATAATAAATAATAAATAATAAATAATAAATAATAAATAATAAATAATAAATAAATAAATAATTGAATAATAAATAATAAATAATAAATAATAAATTATAAATAATAAATAATAAATAATAAATAATAAATAATAAATAATAAATAATAAATAATAAATAAGTAATAAGTAATAAATAATAAAAAATAAATAATAGATAATAAATAATTAAATAATAAATAATAAATAATAAATAATAAATAATAAAAGTTTATTGAGAAAAAAATATATATAATTTAATATTAAATATATTTTCCAAATTAAATTCAATTTATATGTCATTTAATTTATATATATATATATAGGAAACAAAAATAGAACTTTTATCATATATAAGTATATAGTTAATAATAAAAGTTTAAATACTTAAAATATTATTATTTTTATTTTAATTTTTTTTTTTTTTCTAATTACTAATTTTTCTTTTTCTTTTCAAAACGAAATGGTAAAAGAGTATATTTTTATTATAATTTATAAATAAAAATACAAAAAAAAAAAAAAAATAAAAATAAAAAAAAATAAAAAAAAAAATAAAATCAAATAAAATCAAATAAAATCAAATAAAATAAAAATAAAAAAAAAAAAAAATAAAAAATTATTATTAAATATATATAAATATTAATAGATTTATTTTACTATTCTTTTCTTTATAATTGATTTATTTTAATTTATAAATTTATTTTACTATTCTTTTCTTTATAATAGATTTATTTTAATTTATAGATTTATTTTAATTTATAGATTTATTTTAATTTATAGATTTATTTTACTATTCTTTTCTTTATAATAAATTTATTTTACTATTTTTTTCTTTATAATAGATTTATTTTAATTTATAATTTTTTATTTTATATTATTATTATTATTATTATTATTATTTATTTATTTATTTATTTTTTTGTTTAATTTTATTGTTTAAATGATGATGATATTATTAATATTTATTCTATAATTATGACGTTGATTTAAAATTTAATTATATTGTTGAATTTATATCCAAATTATTTATAGTAGATGCAGTCTCAATATTGTTTGAAATAGAATTTTCGTTTAATTTGTTATTTCCTGGTATATCTTCAGAATCAGGAAGCATGCCTTGAGCTAAACGTCGTCTAACTTCAAATACTTCTTCAATTGCTTTTTTAAAACAAGCAAAATTATAATCTAAAAGACCAGGCTTTTCAAAATTCTCTTCACGTAAAAAACAAACTAAAGCTAAATGTCTATATTATCAAATTATTTTTTTTTTTTTTTTTTTTTTTTTTTTTTTAATAAATGAAAATTATAATTATTAATTAAAAAGATAAATTATTAAATTGATATTAATTTATATATATATATATATATGTATTAATGTATTATAAACAAAAATATTTTTATTAATATTACTCGTTAACTTCTCTTAAATATAAAACCATTGAATTTGCTAAATGAATAACCGAATATGTATCAGTACCATATGATGCATTTTCGTTATCATTTTCTTCATTTTCCTGTTTTGGACTATTTCATAAAAATATTATTTTATATAATTTTTTTTTTTTATCATTTTATTATTACAAATATGTAAATATCAATATTAATAATAATATTGAAATTAATAAAATAAAATAATTGTTTATATATATATATATATATATTTTTTAGAATTTAATAAATTTAATAATTATATTTTATTTTTTACCCATAAATGCAAGATATATCAATGACAACATCTATCATATCGCTACATAATTCATAAGTTTGAATATCAACAGGTGAACTATCGGTGGCAATGTATATTTTACTCATTACATCAAATAAAAAGGCCTTTTCAATATTCGAATTCTTCGTATAATATATAAAAAAATATAAAATATATAAAAAAAACCTTGGATTAGTATTTAAAAGTATTACTTTTTTTTTTATATATATATATAATATTTAAAAAATATTAAATAAATTTACAGAGCATAAAATATTTAAAAGGTTTTCCAATGTTGGTAATTGCGGTATAAGTTTTTGAATAACCTTACTAAATGCTTCATATATAGAATGGTCATATATACTAGTTAAATAAAAGCTCATATGAATATCTTCTAAATTTTCATGCATTAATTCTTCTGTAATACGTTGATGAATATCTCTTTGAATTTCTTTTTGATTAGTTTACAATATTTAATTATATTTTAAAAATATATTTATATATTTTAATGATTGTTCATTAATTATATAATAATGGAATATTTTATATCAACACATATTATATTTAATAATATATTTTAATAATAATAACAATTAATATATTTAAATGTTTTACCAATTTTTAAATCATCTGAAAGACCATCAACTTTATGGATGAAAACTTCATATGATAATTTAATATTGAACTTTGAAGCAATTACAACAGTATCCACAATTCTATTTAAAGCGTCCAAATAATCATCCTTAAAAAGAAATTTATTATAAGAATAAATAAATAAATAAATAAATAAATAAATAAAGAGTATTAAGGATTATGATAATATATGTCAAAACTCAAAATATAAAATAATAATAAAATATATAATAACAAAAATATAATAATTTTTTCAAGTATCCCTTTTATTAAATAAATATATTTTATATTCAACGAAAATATGTTATATATATACTTGTGCATCAATAACAAAGACCAATGAACCACATCTTTCGAGAATTATTTCTAAATCAAATGAAGAATCAAAGAAATCAATTTGTCCTGGAAAATCCCAAATTTGAAAATCAATAAATGAACTTTTTTTTGAAATAGAAATTTAATACAATTTATATATTTCAAAGTTTATTGTAAATATATTTCAAAATTTTCGAAAAAATATAATTTGGTTATTGATAAATTTTTTGATATAATAAATTTTAAATAAAATTAAATATAATAAAAATCACTGATATATGGAATTTTTAAAAAAAAAGTAATTGTAATATTTATTTTTTATTCTATTTATTATTACAGAATATTTGCTTACATGACATCATTTCTTGAAATTTTACTAGTACTTTCTAAATATAATGTTTCGTTTGGTGACATTTTATGAAATACTACTCTTTCAATACTTGATTTTCCACTTCTATAAAACATTAATTTTTAACATATATAATATTATTATTTAGTCATAATATATGTATATATAGGATAATTATAAAATAATTTATTATTTTCGATGAAATTATTTTTATAATTAATAAACTTTTATTTCTTGTATATAAATAAAAATTATGTATAAACATAAAATAACTTTATAATATTTTTTTTTTTTTTTTTAATATAAACCTTCTTAAACCCAATAAAAGAAGCCTTGGCTTTGATTCAAAAGGCAATGAATTTTCAAGATCCATTTTATAACTATTATTAAAACAAATAATCACAAATATAATAGATATATTTATGTAATTTTAATTATATTATAATAGATATTTGAATTTCAAAAAATTTTAATATACTAAATAAATACAATGGGGTTGAGAGAGTTGTATTGAAAAATTATTTTAAATAATACATTTATATACCTGTAATCTTGATTAGGTTGATATATTTCATTTATTGGGTCGTTGTCATAATCATAATAAGACTATTAAATTATTTCATTATTATTATTATTTATTATTATTTTTTTTTTTTTTTTTTTTTTTTTTGATTAATTTTTATAAAATTATATAAAATTAATAATATTGTAATATTATACATTTATTAATTTATAATGAGAATTTACAAGTAAATACGCTTATTATTACCATTTTTTTTTTTTTTTAATTAATAAATAATTCCAAAATATATATAGTTGGTGATTATAAAAAATAAACTCTATTGTTTATTTACTTATTATTTTCCGTATTCAATTTTTGAATTTATAATTAATAAATATATTAAAAAAAGAAAAATGGCCAAACCAAATATAATGTTTATTATTATTATTTTATTTTTATTTAATATTATTAATAGATATATTTTTTAATAAATTATTATTTATTGTTTGAAGTAATATTTTAGTTAAATTTATTTTATTATTAATTTTTTTTTTCTTTTCTTTTTTTTTTTTTTTTTTTTTTTTATTGTTATAATTTTCGAATTTTTTTATAAATTAATATTTATATGCAATTCACATTTTCTTTTAAAATAATTTTATTGAAAAATGGTCTTTTTAATTTTCAAATTTATTAATACAATAATATTATTATAATAGTTTTTAATTAAATTTTATAATAATATATTTTATTTTCCATATTATTTAAATTTATAATTTCAATATATTTGACATATATTATTATATATATAATGATTAGATATATCAAATGATAATTTTATCAAAATACTTAAATAAATTTATCATAAATTTTACTTATGTATGACTTTTTGTTTTTATAACATAACTAATAATAATAATATGAATAAAAAAAAACTAAAACTAAAACTAAACATGTTAAATTATTAAAAATATTAAAATAATAATCAAAAAGTAAAAAAAAAAAAAAAAAAAAAAAAAAAAATTATCGAAGTTGATTATAAATATGTATAAAAAAATATTGTAATAATAATAATAATATGATTATGAATTATAAACAAATATAAATCTATGAACAAAAAACAAAAAAAAAGTTTTTTTTTTTTATGAGGTATATTATTTTTACATTTTATAATAGACATGTTATAATATATGATTTCAATAAATTAATGTACATAATTAAGAATATATTAAATAATGTGTTTTATATTTATTTTATGAATTTCTTATTAAACTACTAATAAGGCTTTGCCGTTAAAGGGGTTAATGCTTGCATTAGAGCTTGTGGGAAGAAAAGTTGATTAGTTAAATGATGACATGTACCATAATCACCAGCTAAATAAGCAACATATTCTACAATTACAAAACTAATTAATATACCAAATAACCAAGTGAAAAAAAGTATTAAGGAGAATTTGATCTTATGTCTAAAAATAACTGATAATAGTGGTATTTTATCTTTTTTATTTAATTTATTTAAATAACAACAAATTAATAATATTATATATATTTAATATATATTATTTAATATATATTTCAATTTTTTCTACTTTCTTTCTTTTTTTTTTTTTTTTTTTTATTAATTGCACTAATAATTATATAAAGTAAATGAAGTAAATATGTTACCTATATCTAATTTAGTTATTCTTTCGTTTGAATCCTTTAACATATTATTTTCTTTAAGATTTAATTCATTAATTATTAGTTTTTGTTGTTCTATTTCTTGAATTAATTCTTGTTTTTCTTTATCATCATATTTCTTAATCATTTCTAATTGGGTTTCTTTTTTAACCTTTTCAATAATTTCTTCAACTTTCTCATTATTATTTTCTCCTTTTTCATTTATATTTTTTTTTGATAATTCTTCTATTTGATTTTCTAATAATTGTATTTTTTCTTTTAAATCCTTTTTTTTCAAATTTACCTTATTAGTAAAAATATAATAATAATTAATTTTAATAATTAATAATTTGCTTTATTCATTTAATTATATAATATAAAATTTACAATAATATTATTTATTATTATTTTTTTTTGTTCTATTTATATTATTTAAAAATATTTTTATTAATTCGAAAAAAAAAAAATTTTTTTTTTTATCTCTATATTTTTTATTGTTACTTACATGTACATAGTTTTGATTGTAATATTTAAATTATATAATAAAGCATTTTTAACATTATTTTAATATTATGGTAGACAATAACATCATTTATATAATCATATTTATATACTTACATTCTCTATTTGTTTACCATTTTTTTCACTATTACTATTTTGGCTTTGAATTTCATCCATAAGAGTCTTGTATTATGAAAGTTTAAATAATGTATTAATTATTAAATATAAAAGTATCTAATGTTATATACATAAATATATGGATAGTAGAGTTGTTTTATTAAAACTCACCGGTACTTCGTTAAAATTATTCTTTAAATTACTGTTTATATTATAAATTTAATGTATTAAAGTTAATAATAATAATAATAATAATAAAATAATAAATGATAATTCTATAATGATAATTGCGAAATTACTTCAATTTTTCATTTTTCATATCTATTTCTTCTGTTAACATTCTTAAATGCTCATTTTCGTCTTCTAATCTTTGCTTTTCTATTGAAATATCACTCAATATATCTAATTGCTCTTTTAAACTTAAATTTTCTTCATTAATAGATTTATTTTCATCTTTTAACTTTTTATATTTTGTTAATATTATTAATGTTGAAAAAATTTGATTAATACTATTATTTATTTATTATATTATATGAATAAAAAAAAAATTATCTTAAATATAATAGTTACATTTTGGATAATAATTTCTGAATTTTTAATTTTGTTTTCATAATTGATTATTTCTTTCTTCATTGAATCATTAGAATTTTTAAATTCTTCAATTTTCTTGTTCTTTTCTTGAATTTCATTGGTTATACAATCATTTTTTTCTGTTTTTTAATGAAAAATATTAATAATGAACTTTTTTTTTTATGTAATATTAATAAAATTTAATTTCATTGGTTAAATAATATACCTTTTAATTGTTCTATTGCTTTTGCTTTTGTTTTAATTTCAATATTTAAATTATCTACTATTGATTTATTAGATTTTTCAAGCTGATTAATTATAAAGAATCATTATATATATATATTATAAAGAATCATTATTATTTATGTAAATTTTCATTGAAATTAATAATTCATTAATAAATTATAAATTATTTATTTTACTTCTTCAATTTCCGTATTCTTTTTTAATAAATCATTATTTGCATTATCTAATTCGTTTTTTAATTTATTTATTTCCAATTCCCATTTGTTATTTTCTTCTTCAATTTTTCTTACATACTCAGAATTGTCAAATCTTTTTTTATCAAAATTCTATTTAGAATTATTAAGATAAATTAATATATATATAGAATATTGATGATAATTTATATTTAAACATTTATAAAAAAAAAAAAAAAATAAAATAAAATAAAATAAAATAAAATAAAAATTACATTATAATTTTCATTAAATGAACTTATTGAATATATGCTTGTATTATTGGATTTAATTAGTGAATCTGAATTAATATATAAAGAACTATTTGAGTTTACAAAATTATTAGGATCAAAATGTTGTTTTTTTACTGGTGCACTGAATATAAAATCTCTATAATCTTTATCTACTAATGAAGAGGTAGAAGAAGGAGCATTATTATTTTTGATAATTGAATCACTTTGATAAGAATTATTTATATAAGCTTTTTTTTTTTCTTGTTCTAATAAAGGACTATTATTTGAATTTTGTGTTTTGTTTAATTTTGAAAAATGAGTTGTATCATCTTGACTATAACTTTTTTTTAAATTTCCTGATGAATTTAATTCTACAGATAATGTTCGAGGTTTTGATAAATTTAAATACTTGTTTTTTTCAGCTGGTTTCACATCTATTATTTCCTTTGTCATCATTTTCTTTCTTTCTTTCTTTTTTATTATTGTTTTTTTTTTTTTTTTTATTATTATTATTTTTAATATAAAAGAGAATGGTTTTTAATTTTAAAATTTTAAAATTACTAATAAAAGAATTAATTTTATTTATATCATAAAATGTTTTAATTTTAAATTATTACTTTATTAATATTTTATTTTATTTTATTTTATTTATTTTATTAAATATTTCAAATATATTTAAAAATAGAATTATATATGAAAATAAATTATAAAATTATTATTATTTTTTTTTTTTTTTTAATAAATATTTTATATATTTTTAAAGAATTAATTTTTGTAATATTCTTATTCTGAATTCTTATTTTTTTTTTTTTTTTTGTAATAATTTTTTTTTAATTTATAAAATATAAAATTTTATCACAGAAAAATATAATATAAAAAAGTAAAAAAAAAAAAAAATAAGAAAAAAAATAAAAAAAAAAATAATAATAAATGAACAATTAAATAAATAATTAATTAATTAAATAAACAATTAGATAAAAATAAATTAAAATATATATATTTTTTTTATTAGATATAAATTAAATTTATATTAAAAATTTTCCAAAATTTAAATTAAAGTTTATTTTTTATCAAATGAAATAAATTATTTTATTAAAAATGTTACAGTAATAATAATAATAATAATAATATTAATAACATAAAGAACTAAACTATTATTAAAATAAATTTACATATTTGCTTTTAATATGGAAATATAACAAAAAATTTTAATATATAAATCATACTAATATAATAATAATAATATATAATATTATTGATTATTGATATTAAATGCTTTCATATTATGTCTTCCATATAAGTGTACCTTAATATTTATTTATGTTTCATTTAAAATAAATTGACATATAAAAGTTTCAATAAAAATTAATAAGGTCATTATTAAATATTGATATAGAAATTATTTTCAAAGATGAAAAGTTATTCTTCGTATATATATGAATAAAATGACTTTTATTAATTTAATTTTTATCAAATTATTTTTAATATAATTATATTCAAATAAATAATAGATTATTAACTCATAATTCATAATATTACATAAAAATACATTAATATGATAATTAATAATTAATATTATACTTCATATCATATATTTCTTTTGTTAATATTTGAAGTATATATATATATATATAAATCATTATTTATTTATCAAAAGTATTTAGTCATAATTTCATTTAAAATAATATTTTATAAAAGAATAATTTATTTAATAATAAAAACGGTATTTATTTATCAAATTTTATTTTATTTTTAAAACGATATATAATAATTAATAATATTATATATATATATATATAATACTAATAATTTTAAAAAATTATGTGTGCATTAATGTAATAACGTAAAATTACATATATAAGAAATGAAAATTTTAAATTAGATATTAAAATCATCGAATTGTCTCCTTATTTTATAACTAATTCTCGATTGGTTTTTACGTTCTAATTCCTTTTCTAATTTTATTTGATTATGTAACATATTTAATTTAGTCAAAATAACATAAAAAATAACTAAAATTGAATATATTATTGGCCCCATTGTATTAAAAATATCTTTTATTATTAGTGAATTTGTTAACTTGTCAACAAATATTAATAGTAACTCAATAATAATATAGGTATATACAGGTACAGTAGTTGACTATATTTACAATTTATTAAATAATAAGATAGATTATGGTTTTTATATTACAAAAAAAAAAAAAAAAAAAAAAAAAAAAAAAAAAAAAAAAAAAAAAAAGAATATTAATTTACCATAGATTTATACATATATTTAAATTAACTTACTTCTCTATATTGCTCTTTTAAATTTCTAATGCAATATATATAATAATAACCAAAAATAAGGATTATTACGTTGAAAATTAAGCTTTTATATATTAAAAAATTACAAAAATAAAAATAATATTATTAATATAAATTAAAATTAAAAAAAAAAAAAAAAATAAATTAACATAGTAATAATAATTAATTATACAATTCAAGAAATTATTTAATAATCAATATCTACCTTAAGTATATTATTTTTGGTTTACTACAATCTTTGAATTCTTCATATTGATTAGTATATTTTGTTATTGCCTCATAACTATTAAATAATTCAAATATAAGAACAAACACTACTTGAATCATAACAATTAAAAATAAAATGAAATACATCGATCTCAAGGATACTTTTTTCATTTTAAGATTATTGCATACTCTACATAATCAAAAAGTTTTCATAGTTTTCATTATTTTCATACAAATAATTTTTATGTTAATAAAAATTTTAAATAAAAAAAATTTTTTCTTCTTATATGTAATATTTTAAAATGTTTATATAAAAATTTGGTATTTACGCATTATAGATTCGTAAAGTTTTTACCAAAATTGAACCAAATACAAGTGAAAATCCCTAAAAAAAAAAAAAAATTAAAATACATTATTATTACTTAATAAATTAAATATATTTAAATAAAAAAAATAATTTACCAATTTTTTACATATATCTAATAATAGACACACTACATGATTTCTCTTCATTGTTCTTAATATAACATAAGCGTAATTAAAAATTGTTCCTATTAATATTAATATTAATATATTTTTACCTCCTTTTATATATAATAATATATATTTATTATTATTATTATTATTATTATTATTATTATTAGTGGTCGTAGTAGTAGTAGTATTTTTATTATTGTTATTATTAGTGGTGTTAGTGATGATTTTTGTATTAAATCTTTATCATTACTTATATTTATAATTAAATATCATATATATATATATTATATATATATATCTATTTTGTTAACAAAAAAAAAAAAGTTAAAAAGCTCACCATTCCTAATAATTTCTCTTTTTCTATGTCTAATAATTTTACCAATGAGAAAAACAGAACAGATAATTAAAATAGAGGAAATAATAAATAATATGTTATCATAAAAAATATTTCTTTTCAATTGTGCATATTCGTTACAATATTTTCCTTTGAAAAAAGTGCCAGTACAATCACAAATATTATCATTGACACAAAGCCCCTTATTACATGATGGTTGGCATTTAGGAACATAACTATTGAAATTTTAATAATATTATATCATAAAATGAAAATCTTATTTTAATATATTCTATATTCTAATTTAATATATATATATATATATACCATGACTTAATTGATTTATTCTCTCTATAATGCTCAATATGTGTTTCATTATCACAATCATTTATAGTAATTCCAATAGGGTATGAATAATTCTCAAATTTCGAATATTTACCTATTTTTTAAAGATATAATCACAACAATAGCAATAAAATATAAATATTAATAAATACAATTTTCTATCAACATATGTAATAATTAAGTGTTAAACAAAAGATAAACTATTAAAACCTTTTTATAATTTATATTAAAATGTTAAAAATATCTATACCAAAAACTGTAATAGTAAAATAAAAAGTATAATTTCCTGGTTTTCCAATTACTTAATAATTATAAATTATGAAATCAGAGTATAGGAATTTATATTTAATAAATTATTATTTATATATATATATATATATATATTCTATTTGTTAAATATATAAATATTAAATATCAAAAAAATACACAAAAAAGAATATAATTACTTTTGAAATTTGGAAGATCACAACTTACTCCCCAACAATAATAATTCATTTGACCTGAAACAAATGTATTATAAGTATCATTCATAGTTAATTTATAAAAAATCAAATCATCTAATTTTTCATTGCTTGTTTCAATTACTAAAATTATTTTATTAATAATGATATTAATAATGAATTAATTTTTTATTTTATAATAAATGAATTTTTAATTAAAAATTATATATTTATTTTTATACCATTGTTATAATCATCGAGAATATTAACTATTATTTTTGATTATTATTTAAAAAAAATAGAATAAAAAAAAAAAAAAAAAAAAAAAAAAAAAAGTATTTATTTATAATCAAATTAATATAAATATATATATATATATATATATATATGTTACTATAAGATTATTAATTACATGAAAACATTTCAGAAATTAAATCTCCTGAATATATACTAATATGTGATGAGCCTTTAATAAGATTTATTTTTGTTGGATTTGTAATAAAATCATTATTATTTCCATTCAGTTTAATTATTTCATCTTTATTACTAATTATTGGTTCAGACTTAATGTTTAATGAATTACTAATATTTCCTATATGTTTTATTAAATTACAATAAAAAAAAAAAAAAAAAAAAAAAAAAAACTAAGCTATACATTACTTAAAAATTAACCTATTCCTTTTTTTTTTAAAAAAAAATATATATATAAGATTGATATATAAAAATTATATAATTTACCTGAAAGTGCTTTATTATTAATAAATATACAATCAATAAATTGTACATTCTCATTAATATCTTGAGCTCTGGAATAAATAATACCTCCAAATTCACTTGCGACATTGTTTTCAAAAGTAGAATTTTTTATAATAATCCGTTGATTCAATTTATCAGTTGGTTCTATATGAATAATTGTACCTCTATACGAAGTAATATTTTTCAGTAATGAATTTTCAATTTCTATATTAGCAGCATTATAAATGATTTTTGGATTTATATATATAAATCCTTTTTCGAAATAGCTATTTTCTATTGTTACATTTTTTAAATTACAATCTGAATTTAATTCCATTTTAAATCCTGAATCTTTTATAAATATTTATTTATATTAGCATAGTTTTCATTTTAAAGTTTTTTTTTTTTTTTTTTTTTTTTTTTTTTAAAAAAAAAATAATAATATTAATAACAAATTAAAATTAATTATACTAAATAAATAAATAAACAAAATTACTATTATATAAATATTAATGATAGTTTTTTATCATACATCTATTCAAATTTGAAAATGTTGTGTTTGCTATCATTAAACTCCCAGAATTACTTATTTTATTAACGATGACTGATAAATTACTATTTTCGTCAGTATTACTATATTGAATATTATCAAACTTTTTATATTGATTTAATTCATTAATATGTATATATAACAATGTTTTAATAATATTATTTATATTACTTTGGAATTAGTTATAGTTACTGGCATCGGTGAGATATTCAAGATAGCTAAATTATTATTATCAATATCATAAATATTATTGTTATTGTTATTGTTATTGTTATTCTTATTCTTATTCTTATTGTTATTGTTATTCTTATTCTTATTATTATTATTATTATTATTATTATTATTATTATTATTATTATTATTATTATTATTATTATTATTATTATTATTATTATTATTATTATTATTATTATTATTATTATTATTATTATTATTATTATTATTATTATTATTATTATTATTATTATTATTATTATTATTATTATTATTATTATTATTATTATTATTATTATTATTATTATTATTATTATTATTATTATTATTATTATTATTATTATTATTATTATTATTATTATTATTATTATTATTATTATTATTATTATTATTATTATTATTATTATTATTATTATTATTATTATTATTATTATTATTATTATTATTATTATTATTATTATAAATTATTAGTGTTAGTATTATTAGTATTTATTTTCCAAGTATACCTCCATTAAATTTTGAATTAATTACTGTTACATTATCCATTGTTAATCCACCTAATTTATATTATTATATATTAGGGCTATATAATAAATAGGGAATGAATTAATTTTTGATAAAGAATTAAATATATTATATTTACTATATATTGATACAAATATTCCTTCCGTAACCCCTGTATTTATATTTTCAAAAAAAGAATTACTGATTTTCACCATACTATTATTAGTACTATATATTACACTAGATAGTATAAAATAATGCAACACAATAATATAGTATTAAATTCTCATTAATTATGATTATTAAAATATTTTTTATATATAAATTATATTTATATATATATATATATTTATACTACAATTATATTATTATAATATTAATAATAAGTAATAATATATATAATTACCTATTTTTATTTCCAGTATAATTTTTAAAGGTAACACTTAAATGTAGTGTTTAAAATTTTATAAAATAAAAAATATTAATTACAAATAAATTCGCATATAAGCAATAAAAGTTAATTAAATAATGTTATTACTATTATAATTATTATTATTACAGTTATTTTATTATTGTTAATATATAATACTTTTCAACTATTAATTCGCCATTTTCAATCCAACCTAAACCTGATGAACTTTTTTCTGCAAAATGATTTATATTTGTTAATTCAATATTTTTAATATGAGCTCTAGGATAATGTAAATTATCACTATCTAATTTCAGAAAAAAGGGACCCTCATTAAATATTACCGCATCATCAAATTTTGAATTTCTTTTTGTGATATATATTTACATATAATACATATATTAAGGTTACAATATATATATTATTTATTTATTATATTTAATTATTCATAATTATATATATTCTTTTTTAATTTTTTTAAAATAAAAATAAAAATAAAAATAAAAATAAAAATAAAAATAAAAATAAAAATAAAAATAAAAATAAAAATAAAAATAAAAATAAAAATAAAAATAAAAATAAAAATAAAAATAAAAATAAAAATAAAAAATAAAAAAATAAACTATTCTAATTTATTTTATTCTTCATTTTTTTTTTACATTAGATTTAAAAAGGCCCCATTCACTAATGAAAATAAGATACAATTTGCTTTTTTCCAACATTTATAATTAGATCCTATAAAGTTTTCTATAACTAAGTTGACGTCACCAATCAAACTATTGAAATATTGGAATATATATAAATTAATATATTTATTAAATTGATAATTATTAATCTCTTATTAAGAAGTTAAAAAAAAATGAAAAAAAAAAAAAAATATATATATATATATATATATATTAACATACAATGCAATAATGCCTGAATTATCTGATGATATCGTTCTCTTTATATTTCTAACTTCAATATTTTCTATTGATGAATGATAATTCTTATTCCGATCTTCTACATAAAAAATACTACCCTGTTATATTATAATTATATATAATTTTTATTTTTTTTTTTTTTTTTTTTTTTATTAGATATTATTCATTAAAATTCAAAGATACATATATTAATTTATATATAGAAAATATACATAATATATGGATGTTGAATTAGAAATATATAAATTTTGTGCATCAAATTTATTATTTTTAAAATAAAATGATCCACCCATATTTGAAAAATTATTAAAAAATGAAGTATTTCTAATGGTTATAAAAGAATCATTTATATTTAATGCTCCTCTTTTTTTTTTTTTTTTAAAAAAAAAAAAAAAAAAAAAAAAAAAAAATTATTATTGCACATTATTATTATTATTATTATTAATTTATTATTTATTTTTATAATTTATTTATTAAAATTTATTATATAAATATATGTATAAAAATGAAAATATATTATTATTTGAATATTTTTTTTTAAAAAAAAAAAAAAAAAAAAAAAAAAAAAAAGATATTTTTATATGAATTTTAATAAATTATATATGTTTATACCCATTATTAAAAGTGAAACCGTTTTTGAATTTAGAGTCTTCTATTTTTAAATTAATATATGATCCCTCTAATATGCAATTAACAAATTCTCCAGAGAAATATGAATTTTTTATATATACCTTAATTTTATTATTACTAAGTTCGGATTTATTATTTAAATTAAATATTTTAATGATAGATTCAGAAATAGTGGTACTGCCATATATTTTTGAATTATCTATAACATTAATGCCACCATGAATCAATATTCCATTTTTAGACATTCGTTTTTGTAACTTTTTATAATTCATGTTGCTTATCGTTAATTGATATTCGTTTAAATTATCACTTTTAAGTACTCCATATAAATTGATATTTACTATATTTGTATTGGTACAATTTATAATATCCAAATTTCCATGAATTGATAAATTTTCAATTTCCACATGCTCATATTCATTAAAATGTAATCCATTGAATTCATTCTTAAAAGAAAGAGTAACATTTTTCGAACTTCCTATTATCCTTATACTCTTAACCTTAGAATTTAACATGTAATAATCATTATCCAATGAAAATGAAGACTTTAATATAATATTCGAGCTATTTAAATTTAAAGCATTTTTAAATTCGTCTTCATTAGAAACCTCTATTGCATTTACATTTATAATAATTATTAAAAAAAATAATATTTTTATTATATCAGATTGTATGTATAATTTACTAATTAAACAATAAAAATTTGTTTCCATACTGATTTATTATAAATATTAAAATCATAAATTAAAAATTATAAAATAATTAATTCATTATTAAATCATATTTCTTTATTTTTAAATATAAAAAAAAAAAAAAAAAAAAAAAAAAAAAAAAAAAAATTTAAAAATATTTAATAAATATATATTATAGTATATAAAATATTTTTTCAATTAAAATTCATAATTATAATTTAAATTATTAAATAATTAATATTTATATAATTAAATAAATGTTAAAACTAAAAATAACGATTTTTAATAATAATAAAGATAAAAATCATAATATATTTTTATTTTTCCTGATTTTTTTTAAATTATATTTTTTTAAAAAAGGTACCAATTACAATTATTTTTCATCTTCATCTTCAATTTCTTATTCCATGTCTTAAAAATTCCCGAATTAATTAATTAGGTAAAATAATATATAAAAAGTTCATTAATACAAACTTTATGTATATATATATATATATAACAATTCTTCGAAATAGAATTGAATTATTTTTATTAATATTATTTATAATTATTTTTTATTTTCAATATAAAATAATGTATAATTATTAATGAGATTATCAGTTCTAATATAAAATTTTAAGAAATTAATATTTAAAATTTATGATTAAATTTTTTAATATTACTACATTTAGATCAAAAAAAATTTAAAAATTCTTAAATATTAAAAAATTTGAAATTTAATATTAAAAGAATTAATATTTTTACTTTATAAAAATTTTAATTAAAAATAAATACCAAATATGTCAACTTAAAAGAATCAATATTTAATTTTAAATATATTATAAAAATAAAATTATTATAATTTTATCAATAATGATGATGATTATTTTATTAATATCATTATCGATATTAATTATTAATGTTTATTATTATTATGTTTATAATACTAATATTTATTAATATTTATTAATTATTATTTTTATTTAATATAATTTATAATTATTAATATTATCTATTATTAATTTTTTTTATTATTATTAAGATTATTACTATTTATTTATTTATTTATTTATTTATTTTAATTATTATAAGGAATAATAATTAATCTGAAATAAAATTTCATTAATAAATAGTACAGTATTCTTTAAACGTATATGTCAAAAAGTTTAATCAAAAATTGACCAAAAAAAAATATATATATATATATATATATATATATATTTTTTTTTAAACTTAATTTAAACTTAATATATATATTATCTGATAATTTCCTTTATAAAAGATTTTAATACTGATATAATAGTATTTAAAAATTACTTCATTATAATATTATATATATGTATATAAATATTTATTTATTTATTTATTTATGCATTTAGTTATATATATATTTATTTATTATTTATAAAAATAAAGATCTTATTTAATTTTTTATTAATATTTAGTTTCAATATAATTTATACAAATAATTCTATTTAATTTTTTAAAAATTGTATTAATACATAATATAATTACTAATAATAATTTATAATAAATGAATAGCTATAATTACTAATAAAAATGTTTTAATACTCGAAAAAAAAAGGATACGATTAAATAAGTAAATAACAAGAATTCTAAATTCTAAAAATTGAGTATACTATAATATAATATCAACAAAATAAATGATATTTTTTTTATTATACTTTAAAATTATAAAGAATGTAAATTATGAAATATACAATTTATAATATACACACGTATATTCGTTTTTTTTTTTTTTTTTTTTTATATTTAATATGTATTTTAAATCATTTTTTTATTTACTAATTTATTAAATTTTTTTTTTTTTTTTTTTTTTTTTTTTTTTTTTTTTGACATGGGATAACGAGAAGGGAGGATAATAGGCCCTCCAGTCTCTCCCTTAAATGGGTCAGGCTCTCATTAGAATCTCCACCATACCGTTTCGGCGACATGAACCTCTCTCTAAACAAGGCACTTGTGAAAGACATTCCCCACATGACGCTTAATACTCAATCATATATATTAATTATTTCTCAGCGTCATACTGCTCCGCATCACATAGAATAATTAATAAAATATTTAATGATGAACAATACTAAAGTTATTAATTAAAATCAGTTTCGACTTTAAATTTAAAAATCTACCTTATATCTTCCTTGTATGAAGAGCTATAGCGATTATGAGTACATTTTCTAAAAGTACTCTAAATAAGCTATACAATAGTATTAAAAATAATGCACCTATCTTTGATATTAAAGTAGTAATGATCATTTGAAAATGAGTACTGATTTCGATTAAATAATAGATTCATTAATTAATAATTTTTAAAACTTAAAATTAAAAATTAATTAATTAATTTCATATTAATAACAATTACAATTACAAAATAACCTTAAATATTCATATTAGCTTGTTATTATATGAAATATTAATATTATTTATATTATAATAATTATTAACAATTATATTCGAGATAAATATACTATTATTATTTTTAAATTGATTATTTGAATTATAAAATATAAAATAAATTTATTCCTTAACGGACAATAAAACGCTTGATGCTCTGAGAAACCACAAAGTATAAGCAAAAGTTTTCGTTTCTTCTTTTTTTTTTTTTTTCTTCTTATGATAAGAGTTCATGAGTTCTTCTAGAATATAGAATGAATAAATTGGTTGAATCTGGTTTATTATTGAATCGGAAATTCCTTTAATAATAATTATTAATAAATCAAAAGAATTGTTTACATGTAGAGAGACTAGTGTCAATAATCCAAGAGAATAATCAAAGAGAATAATCAAAGAGAATAATCAAAGAGAATAATCAAGGAGAATAATCAAGGAGAGTTGTTGGAATATGGGTGCTTTATTTATATTAGAAATTTTGTGAGGTTACTTATTACGGTATGGAGAATAATTAACCAATGCAGATAAACAGAATAAACAAGAAAGCTTAAGATAAGACAAGAGAAAATTAAGATTAAGCAAGAATTAACTAAGATAAAACAAAGAGTAAATTTGAAATAAAACTATGAGAGAGTTTATTCCAAAGTACTGAATATTATGATAGTCTTGATTTTTTTTTTTTTTTTTTACAGCCACAATTATTTAAAACTTTAAACTTTATTTATTTAATTATTATATATATGAATATTTTATTTTATAAAAAATATTCAATTAATAAAAAAATAAATGTTATTTGTTCTTTTGAACATAATAATATTTAGAATAGCAATGTGAAATAAAAGTAATATTCAAAATGAAGTTAATAAATAAATTCAGAAAAAAAGTTCATAGGCAATGAACAATACCTTCAAAATTATAAAATTTCTGTTTTAAAAGGAAATTTTTATTCCAGATTAAGGTTTGGACGGACTAACTGAAAGAAATTATGATCTTTTCATTCAGAGGCATTAGTCCTGCTAGCCTGTCTTACTGCGTTTTCAGCTTTGACTCTCCATGATAGTCTTGAGAGAGTAATTTCTAAGGAGTATTAATCTACAAGGGTTGTATCCACGAGTTTTATAGGTTAGAAGATGGTAGTAGTATCCGTGTTAACTAGGAGTTCCAAAAGATTATAACGGATTCCAAAAGGAGTGATAGAATTAGTATTAAGCACAAAGGTTCCTGATTTTTTTTTTTTTCATTGGGTGCTTTTATTGTAATGGAAAATGAGGTGTACACAATGCAAAATAAAAACCACCAAAGAGAAATATTTCCGGTGAAAATTCACTCCTATTTATACTTTTTTTCTTTTTTTTTGGAAAAAACAGCTTTTTATGAAATTTCAAAATCTCAAAAAAAAATTTAGAAATATTTTATTTAAATAATTCTTTAAAGATAAAATATTCTTTAATAATAATAAAATAATTCATTAAAGATAAAATATTCTTTTATAATAATAAAATAATTCTTTAAAGATAAAATATTTAATTAAAAGAGTTTTAGAAAAATATATTTTTTAATTTTCTATTTATTTATTTATCTATTTAACCACTTCATTAGTATTTAAAATATCTAAAAATTGAAAGATTTATTTTTTAAAAAAAAAAAAAAATTCTTTAAAAATAAAAAATTTATGAAATTTTCATTATGTATAAATTTAAAAAAAAAAAAATAAAATAAAATAAAATAAAATAAAATAAAAAATTAAAAAAGTTTATATATCTTAAAAATATATATAAAAAAATATTTTTTTATATTCATGTAAAAATTTAAATTTAAGAGTTAATATATCTTTATAAATTTATAGATAAAATATTCTTTAAATAAAAATAAAATCTATAATAAGTATTTTTTTTAAAAAAAAAAAAAATAAAATAAAATAAAATAAAATAAAATAAAAAATTAAAAAAGTTTATATATCTTAAAAATATATATAAAAAAATATTTTTTTATATTCATGTAAAAATTTAAATTTAAGAGTTAATATATCTTTATAAATTTATAGATAAAATATTCTTTAAATAAAAATAAAATATTTAAAGTTTTATAAAAAAAAAATTTTTTAACCTTCAATGTTTATTTACGCCACCTTATGAAACAAAAAATAAAGGTAGCTACAATTGATATAACGCCTCAATTTAAAATGTAACACCAACTAAATGTACATATATTTAATTAAATCATACAATTAATATATAATTTTTTTATTTATTTAACAATATATTACTTTAACAATATGATAAATAATTAAGTATTATATTTGATTTTAATAATTAAGATTTTGTTCCATTTATTTATTAGCGGCATATGTTCTATGTATGGCTAAAAGAAAAAATTTTTTTAATTGTTTCCTTATTAATTTTTTTTTTTTTAATTTTTTTAATATACAGAATTTTTAAATAATCAATTCAAACTTTAATAAATAAGATTACTTATCATTATTTTTAGTTATTATTTTCTATTTCATATTCTATATTTCTTCTTATTATTATTATTACATTATTACTTATTATTTATTATTAATTATATTATTAATTATTTATTATTTATTTTTAATTTTTTTACATTTCAAAATAACATTAAAAAAAAAAAAAAAAAGATTAAATATGATATGATCATTATTTATTAATTCTATTATTATTATAATTTTATAATTTTTATTTCTTTATTTAAAATAACAATTTTTACAAGCAATTTTTTTTCCGAAATGGACTTTCCCATTTATTTATTTGTTTATTTGTTTATTTATTATTTTTGTAATTACCTATTAATTATTGATTCTTGTACTACGTTCCATAATTATAAACATTATATAAGGTAAATCAAGTCGTTTCACAGAAAAAAAAATAAAATAAAATAAAATAAAAAAAAATTTATAAATGGATGGAAACACAATAATTAATAAATTAATTATAGATTCTTACTAAAAAAAGAAAAGAAAAAAAAATAACATGAAAGATATATTATAAAACCTAACAGTAAAGTAAAGTTATAGGTTGATTAAATATTTTTGAATTTGATTTTATTTAATCAGTATTTCTTGTCAAAATAATTATTACAATTTCTAGTAGGTAGTTTATGAATAAATCATAATAGTGATGCTAATATTTATTGCTTTTAATAAAATCAATATAACATAATTTCATAATAAAGAGTATATTATGATTAGAATTATTTTTATTTATATTGATAATTTATTTATCTATTTATCTATTATCTATTATCTATTATATATATGTATATTCAATTATTTATTATTTATTATTTATTATTTATTTATTATTTATTATTTATTATTTATTATTTATTATTTATTATTTATTATTTATTTATTATTTATTATTTATACATTAATTCATATATTTATTTGTTTATTTACTTTTATTAAGAAGAATATAATATGGATTAAGACTAAGCATTTATTTTAAAATTTAAATAAATTATTAATAAAAAGATTTGCTTATGAGTGCTCTCTCAATTCAATAAATTTCATTTGATATAATCCTCATCATTAGCTTTAGCCACTCTGGAGGCCAAGTATCCTTATTATTTTGGAATTTTTATTTAAAAATATAAATATATGTAAAAATTTACATTGATATTATCTCAAAATATTTTTTCATATATGATTAATCGTTTCTTAAATTAAAATAAATTAATTATTTTAAACTTAATTAGTATTATTTTACTTTTATTAAAAATAATAAAAATTTAATATAACAACTTATTTGTTCAAAAATTATAAATTGATTATTATCATTCATAATTATTTATTTATTTATTATTTAATTATTTATTATTTTATTATTTATTATTTAATTATTTATTTATTATTTATTTATTATTTATTATTTATTAATAAATACTCTTTTTATTATTTATTATTTATTATTTATTATTTATTATTTATTATTTATTATTTATTATTTATTATTTATTATTTATTATTTATTATTTATTATTTATTATTTATTATTTATTATTTATTATTTATTATTTATTATTTATTATTTATTATTTATTATTTATTATTTATTATTTATTTATTTATTATTTATTATTTATTATTTATTATTTATTATTTATTATTTAATTATTTATCATTTATTATTTATTATTTAATTATTTATTATTTAATTATTTATCATTTATTATTCAATTATTTAATTATTTAATTATTTATTATTTAATTATTTATTATTCAATTATTTATTATTTAATTATATATTATTTATTATTTATTATTCAATTATTTATTATTTATTATTTATTATAGTTTTTTTATATTTCAGATAGTCCTTGGTTTTTATTAATGTTGCACAATATATTATATTGTAATTATTAAAAATTAATTTTTATAAATTTTTTATATTTGAAATATGTCCTTTTATAGATTATTAATAAATTATAAGTATCACCAAATATTTAATAATAAACTTTAGATTTAAATAACTACTTAGAAAAAAAAAAAAAAGTTCAACAATTAACAAAATTTATGTTTTAATAAATAATAAAAAATATTATTTTTAAATTTTTAAAATATATTCCATTTGAAAATTTTAACACTAGTATATAGATTCGGTTATTACAATTATTTAAATTTCTAATGAAATATATTTCAAAAAAATAATTACGGCTTTAAATTTTAATTTATATATACAAAATAGATATGAAAGTTTCATAATTAAAAAAAAAATAGTATTAATGTTTATAAAAGACTTGTATAATGTGGTTGTTAGTTTTCTTAGTAGTAAATAAAATGTTTAAAAAAATGATTTTTTTTTTTTATAATACTATTTTAATATATTTCATAACATTTAAATCATACCAATATAAACCCTATTTTTTATTTTATTTTATTTTTATTTTATTTTTATTTTATTTTTTTTAATTATATTAATTATAATAATTATTTTTTTTATTTTATTTTATTTATATTTTATTTTTTTTAATTATATTAATTATAATAATTATTTTAATGTTTGCTATTTTTACTACATAATTAAATGATTAAATGTTTCTAAATATATATTTTATAAGTTAATACAAATAAATAAATAATTATTTAATTATTATATTTAAATATTATTTATTATTTATTATATTTAAATATTATTTATTATTTATTATATTTAAATATTATTTACTATTTATAATATTTAAATATTATTTATTATTTATTATATTTAAATATTATTTATTATTTATTATTTTATTATATTATTTACTATTTATAATATTTAAATATTATTTATTATTTATTATATTTAAATATTATTTATTATTTATTATTTTATTATATTATATATTTCAATTATTTGTATCCATTTACTTCTTTCATGAACATAAGATTCATATTATTTAAAATAGGGACAGTCGATTATAATGCCAATATAATATATAAACTTTTTAACCAATAAAAGATAGCGGAAGGTTAATCGTTAATTTAAATTTGTTCAAAAGAACTAAAAATATGGCTATGATACAAAAAAACTTTAAATTATTTAAAATATCATGTTTTTTTTTTTTTTTTTTTTTTAATTTTTTAAAATTTATTATAACTTTATTAATATTTATATTTTGTGTTTGTATTACAATATAATAAAAAATTAATATTGTAATATAATAATAAATAAAATCGAAATTTTATTTATTATTATTAAATAGGATTATATGTAAAGTCATCGTATTTTATATAATATATTATACGTATTATATCTTATATTAATTTTATACATATATTTGTTTCAATTGAGAATATATATATTATAAATTTTATTTAATATTGAATTTGATTTTATATTTCAATATATTATAAAATATAAAATTTTTTATAGGATTAATTTATTTAATATCAAAAATATTAATTTGTAATATATTATAATATAATTTATTATATTTTTACTTATTCTTTCTCTTCCTTTAATTTAAATTATTATTTTAATAAATAATATATTATTTATTGCAATATATAATATTATAAACATTTAATACATATATAAACTTAATTACAGGAAGTTTTAATACTTTGAATTAAATAAAAACATTTTAATATCTTTGAAATATATTAACTTATATTGATTAATATATTATTATTAATTGATATAATAAAAATGTTTACAAACAAAATAAATTAAAATAAAAGAAAAAGTATTATTATAATCAATAATATATAATTAATGATAGATATAAAATATATACTTTATATATTTTATATATTATATATATTTTAGAAATTAATAAAAAATTTTTTTTATTTTTTTTTTTTCATTTGTTCTTTTTTATTTTATTCTATTTTTTTTTAAAACCAATTATATAAATAACAATATTTCATTAGTTTTTTTATGTTTTTTTTTTATATAAAATTCCTTCTCTAATAAGAATTTATTATTCGATCATATTTTTAATATTACCAATTATTTAATTTTGTAAAATTTTAAAAGAAGAAATTAAATTTATTATAATATTCCTTGTGAATAGTATTATTGTTTATTCAATTATTATTGTAATTTTTTTTTTTTTTTTCGTTAAAGTAAACAATACATAGTTAATATATTATATGAAAAATTATTTAAAATTTAAATATCTTTAAGGGAAAATAAAAGAAAAAAAATTATTACTTAAATCCAAATTTTTTTTCTCGATTTTTTTCTTGTAAAAATCTATAAATAAAAATATAAACAGTAATCAGTAATAAAGAACATATTTCTAATTATAATTAATAATTAAAAGGTATAAATTTAAAACAATAATTATATATTATTATATATTTATTCATTATAATGTATTATATATTATTTTATTTTTTGAAAAAGAATTATGTTAAAAATTACAAATAATAGTTAATAATATTTTCTTTTTAAATAAGACAAAGGGAGTGAATTATATAAGTAGAAAAAAAAAAAAGGAAAATGTTGATAAAGTATAATAGATAAAATAACTTTTGATAATATTAAATTAAAGGGTATAAAAAAAAATAAAATAAAATAAAGTCAAAAAAAAAAAATAATAATATATAGTTAACAAAAGGAAAAAAAAAAATAAAAAAGTAATAATAATAGTAATAATAAAATGATAATATAAGCATTGAGATATAAATAAATAATAGGATTATTTAAAATTCAATTAATATTCGTAATACTGAAATATAAAAAAAAAAATTATTTTTATTAAATTACAACAAATTAAAGAAATTAAAAGTTAAAATGTTTAGATATAATATTTAATAATTTATTTATAAGAATATATTATTTAATATGATATTAATTCTCTATTTATATATATAGTGTTTTTTTGTAAAAAATTAATAATATAATATGAAGAGTTTTGTTTTTATAGTTCCTGTAATTTTTATACAGTTATTTATAACTGTTCAATCTCGCGCTGTTGACAATAAAGAAGTCAGTCTTGTTTATACGTTTGAATCCGAATTAGAAAAATACAAAGGAAAAAGAAATAAAGAATGGGAAGTTGAAAATGTAGAAGATGAAATTGATATACCAGATGACAATATCTTTAAAAGAATGGCTTTTGAAGATGATGAAGAATTTGAAGCCAATTTTAAGGAGTTAGAAAATGGTAATTATGATGAAGAAATTGTAGATGAAATTCCCAATGAATTTCCACATCCAGATAATAGATTATTAAAGCGTGGAAGTATTAGTTCCTCTGAATATTTTGGAAGTCAACTTTCTTCTTTTGAAAGAAGAATTTATGATACTTTAAATAATATTTCTAATAAATCTACCATTTCTACACTTAAAATTGAACTCAAGAATTTAAAATCTTTAAAAGTTAAGAAATCTTACCTTAAAAAGTACGCTTCAAGAGGTGTTGGTGCTTTAGTTAGAGATCATCCTGAATATTGGTGGATTAAGAAGTATTCTATGTCTTATAATTCTTCAAGTAATTACATCACCAATTTAAAAATTACTATTACTTCTAGTTATTCTATTTCTAGTATTAATTCTTATAAAGCTAAGGTTAAAAGTAAGGCTACTAGTATTGCTAAAGCTGCTAAAAAGAAGTCAGGAACATACAATAGATTATTATATATTCACGATTATTTAGTAAAATACATTAAATATAAAGATGGAAGTGACTATTCTTATAATATTTTTGGTGCTCTACTTAAGAATTCATGTGTTTGTGAAGGTTATGCTGAATCTTTCACCTACCTTTCTAGATTAGTTGGTGTTCCTACAATTAGTGTTGCTAGTTCTTCTCACAAATGGAATTATGTTTACATAAAGAATTGGTATGCTGTTGATGTTACATTTGATGATCCAACTGTTAATGGTGTTACTTATGCTTCTGGTAATTCAAAGAATTTATCTCGTAAATTCTTTTTAGTTGGTTCTAAAACTATAATTAAGAAAAACAAGACTTACACTACATATTCAAATAGAAAATTAGTTAGTTATGTTGAATTCAGTGATGCTACTGGTTTCAAATTCCCAACTCTTTCTTCTACTGCTTATAAACCATAATTAAGTTAAAATAATTCAAAAAAGGAATAATATAGAATTTTTTTTAACTTTATTATATATATGTATATATATATATATATTTTTTTTTTTTCATTTTTTTAATCAATTAGTTTTTAAATCGTTAAAAAATAATAATAATAATAATAATAAAAATAAATAAATAAATAAAATAAAATAAAATAAAATAAAAAGTAAAAATAAAAAAATAAATATATTGATTTTTTTATTATTATTTTTTATTTATTTTTTTTTTTTTTTATTATTATAATTTTTTTAATATATATTTTATTCCAAATAATATTTAAATAATACTGAAGAATTATATATTCTTTCTAAATGTAATTAATTCATCATCTTTAGGTGATTATTATAGTCGAAAAACCTATTGATATTTTGTATTATATATTAATATAAATATTCTTTTATTCTTTACATTATTTAAATATCTTTTTTTCTTTTTTTTATTCAATTTTAATATTTTATAAATATATATTAATATATTTAAATATATAAATATAAAAATCATAAAAAAAAAATATAATAATTATAATATTAATAAGTTAATAAATAACATAGAACAAAAAACTAAATATATATATAATTTTTAAAGTTGAAAGTGTTTATATTTTTATATTTATTGGTAATTATTTTGATTTTATAAATTTTTAAACCAACTATAATCTATTTACGGTTGAAACTGTATTTATTTAAAAAAAAAAAAAAAAAAAAAAAAAAAAAAAAAAACTGTATTTATTTTTTGTGAGATAAACTATAAAATATATCGATTCAATATTTATTATTTATAATCAATCTATATTATAAATGTTTCTTTGTTATAATATTATTTTAGTAGAAACTAATATGTCCTAATTTTTGTCTCTGTTGTAAAAGTAATAAACAATGGATAAGGCATTGGTTAATTGATTGTCCATTTTTCAATCATATTCGTAGTAAAGTTAATGATAAAATTTTATTTTTATATAATGCTTTTAACCGTTGGCAACCTAACAAATGATATTGTTAATAGTAATAATGATAATAGCAACAGTAATAATAGTAATAGTAATAATAGTAATAGTAATAATAGTAATAGTAATAATAGTAATAGTAATAATAGTAATAGTAATAATAGTAATAGTAATAATAGTAATGTTATTAATAGTATTGAAAATAAAAATGTGTATGTTGATTTTAGTGTGTGTGAAAAAGTGTTTAATTTTCTTCTTGGAGGAAGAAGTATTAATAACAGTACAAGGGAATGGAAGGATCTGTTTAAGTGCCAGATGAAATCAGGCGCTTATTCTGATACTCCATTCTTGGTGGTTACTACGGCTCTTCTTCAATCGATTATACCTATTGCTATTGACCAGCAATGGTCTTTGTTCAATAGGTTCAAATCGAATCGTACTACTACTACAAATAGCGTCAATGCTGAAGAAACAGTAAGACAGGCCAGCAGGGCTAACGCAACCAATGAAGATTCATAATTTCGTATCTTAAAATTATAATTAACATTGTGAAGTCAAAATTAATTATTATACTTCAGTATAATAATGCTCTTGGTGAAGTCTTACAGATATTAATTAAATGAAACTAGAATATTTTATACCATTATTTTATTTTATTTTTTTTTTTTTTTTTTTTTTTTTTTTGTTTATTTTTTATCTTTTTTTTTTTTTATTTTCTTTTTATTATATGTATTTTTTCAAATATTTAATTAATAAAGATGAAACAAGTTTGCTGCCGTTAAAAAAAAAAAGTAGAAACTAATTTAGTTTATATCAGATTACCATAATCACTTTGAACCTCACATTATTATATTTAATTATATTATATTAACTTTTATTTCATAATTTTTTTTATTTTCAATATATTTGTATTGTATTGTATTATTCATTGATAATATAATTAATATTTTAGTACTTTTGGTTAATAAATTGAGCAATGGAATTATATTCTCTTCCTAAACTTATAAAAAAAAAAAAAAAATAAAATAAAGATTAACTATTCTGTTTATAAATGATTCTCCCTCGCTTTTTTTCCTTTTTTTTTTTTTTTTTTATTTGAATAATATAATTTCTTTATAACAGTAACTATGAAAAGAGAAACTTTTTTTTTCTTTACAAGTCTATATAATTCATTAAATAAGTTATAGTTTTCTTTTAAAAACAAATCAAAAGAAATTGAATCTATATGATAATAATTCTCTTTACTTGAATTAAGAATTTAGTTGATTTGATACTATCTTATCTTAGGTTCATATGTTTTTTTTTTTTTTTATGTTTTTAAATATATTAATATTTTATTTGGTAGTGCATGAATTCAATATTCATCCATTATATTAAAATTTTCTTTAATATATTTCATCTAATGATGTTTATCTTAATTCCATATCAAAATATTAATATATATATACATATATTTTTTGTATAAATTTTTTAATATATTTATGTAATATATATTTAATGAATTATGTAAAATCACGTAAGGATAAGAAATCTTATTCATTATATTCTTATAATATCCATAGAAATAAAGTAAAGAATTATGTACATAAATAAATAATGCTTTATCAATATGATATAAAAAATTTAGTACTAATTTAATTGCTACATAATGAATGAATGAAAAATTTTATATAAAATAAAAAAAATTTTTCATTTTTAAAAAAAACAACCTAAAAAATTTATAAATTCATTAAAAAAGAAATAGTTTAATTATTATTATAAGATAGATAATTCAAATTAAAATTTACAATTGATTTATAATTGAAATTCTTGTACTATTCTTATTTGAAATAAAGATTCGTTATCTCTTCTACTTAAATCACTTTATTATTATTATTAATACTAATTATTATTAGTACAACTGAAATATATATATTTGAATATTAACTTTTTGTCATGATTTATTTTTATTAATTAATAATATATAATAATATAAAATTTTAATTTAAAATTAATGATTATTCGAAGTTTCATAATATTGAATAAAATGAACTTATGTTAAATTATAATCAATTAGATACTTTAAATAGTAGAATAAGTATATAAAATCAATATGAAAAAATTTATAATATTTTAATAAAAATAATGAATGAAACTTAATTTTATATTAAATTTTTTAATAATAAAAAACAAAAATTTATTATTTATTATAACCTTCAATAATAATAAATAAATAATTTAATTTATTATTTTCTGTTGAATGAACTTAAAAACAAAAAACAAAACACAAAAAACAAAAAAACAAAAAACAAAAAACAAAAAACAAAAAACAAAAAACAAAAAACAAAAAAAAAAAAAAAAAATTACATGCCCAATTTTTATATAATGAATGAATAAAAGCAAGTTTTTAAAATACTTTAAAATATTTTATTTAATTTGTAAAAAATAAAATAAAAATAAAAATAAAAATAAACTTAGATCATCCAATCAAAATTTTATATTTTATAATTTTTAAACATTTTTTAAAATTTTATTAATATGATTTTTTTTTTTTTTTTTTTTTTTTTTATTTTATTTTATTTTAGAAAAAATCATAATAATTTAATAATAATTTATACTATAAAATATATTAAAGGTTATTATTAATGGAGAAAATATATAAAAGGAAGAAATGAAAATGAAAAAAGAAATAACATACCTTTTTATAAAACACTTAATAAAATTATATATATATTCTATTATAAAATAAATTAATAATTACAAATGGATTAAAAAAATATAAAATTAAACATCAAAATTTCAAAATTTTCTATTGTTCAAGAAAATTCTATAAATTAAGGAAATATGTATTTTATTAAGAATGGAAATTAAAATTATAAAAGTTTATTTAATATATATTTTAAAGTAGTATTAACATATTCAATAAAAAATTGGATTCTATGTATGGATGATTATATCTTCTTTTAATAATTCATTTTATTTTATTAAAATAAAATAAAATAAAATAAAAAATTAATAAGAAATAAAAAAAAATTAATTTATATTTACAAATGAATTTGGAAAAAGAAAAAAAGTTCTTTAATAATTAAAAATGTCAAATTTAATAATTTGAAATTTAATATTTGTATTTATATATATATATAAAGGGAAAAAAAATAAAAATAAAAATAAAAATAAAAATAAAATAATAAATGATAAATATCTAATATATACATTTGAAATTAATTCTTATTATTCATTATTCATTTAATATGATTTTTAATATATATATATTAACATTATTATATTGATAAAATTCAAAAATTTATTAAATAAATAAAAAGATGGATTCTGATGCAAGAGAAGTAACAAAATTATATAGAGCTTACAAAACCATTCATGAAATGGTTCATGATAGAGTAAGTTTTGAACAATTTTATTTATTTTAAAATTTGTAATATAATTTTAAAATCAATACATTATATAATTAATAAATTAATTGAATTAAAAATAATTTCATTTTATCAAAAGGGTTATTTAGTTAGTCAAGTATGTATATAATATATATATATATATTAAGTAATATGTTTAGTTATCATACTAATACATAATATATTAATATTTTCATATATTTTTTTTTCATTATTATTTTAATTATTAATTATATTAATGTAGAATGAATTAGATATGACTTTACAACAATTTCAAGAAAAATATGCTCAAACTGGAGTCGTAGAGTATGTATATTATTATTATTATTATAATAATAATAATAATAATAATTATTAATCTAGTTTTTTTTTTATTTTTTTTTTTTTTTTTTTTTTTCTTAAAAAAAAAAAAAAAAAAAAAAAAAAAAAAAAAAATATATAAAATATAAAATGAAATAACTATTATCTAATTAAATAAATAATTACATAAAAATTTTTATTAAAAAATGATATTTTATAAAGACGTGAATCATTAACATTCTTAGTCCAAAAGAAAGATGATCCAGCTGATTCTTTACTTGTCTTTTTCCCATCTGATGAAACTGTCGGTGTTAAACCAATTAGAAAGTATGAATAATTGAATTTATTTTTATTTTTATTTTTATTTTTATTTTTAAATATATATTATTTATTTAAGTATCTATTATAAAATATATTATAATAAAAAATAAATTATTAAATAATTTAATTACAATAGATATACTGAAAGAATGAGTAGTCAAGAAGTTTTAAAGGGAATTATTGTATATCAAAAGAATTTAACTCCTTCTGCCCAAAAGGTAATATTAAATTAAATTTATATTATATCAATATTTAATTTTATCATTTGATTTAATAATAAAAAAGTCATTATGATATTTAATACTAATTATTATTATTATTATTATTATTATTATTATTATTATTATTATTATTATTATTATTATTATTATTATTATTATTATTATTATTATTATAATTTTTATTTTATGTTTATATATAATTATTTAATATATAATTATTTATGTATTCGTATATACAATTGTCATGTATTTTTAAATTTAAAATAATAATAATAATTAGGTTATAACTCAAATGGCACCAAAATATTTAATTGAAATTTTTTCTGATTCTGAATTACTTGTTAACATTACTCGTCATAGCTTAGTTCCAAAACACGTTGTTTTAACCAATGATGAAAAGAAAATGTTATTAGAAAGATAGTAAGTTATATATATACTTAATATTTTAATTTTAATTTTTAGAAAGTTATTATTATTATTATTATTATTATTATTATTATTATTATTATTATTATTATTATTATTATTATTATTATTATTATTATTATTATTATTAAAAATTTTATTAATATAATTATTTCTATTATAATTATTAAAATTTTATATTATAGTAAATTAAAAGAATTACAATTACCTCGTATTCAACCATCGGATCCAGTAGCAAGATATTATGGTTTAAGAAAAGGTCAAGTTGTAAAGATTTTACGTTCTAGTGAAACCGCTGGAAGGTTAGTTTAATTTAATAAAATTTTGGAAATAATTAGAAATTACTATAATATTAATATTAATATTATCATTATGATTATTATTATTTTATTAATAAATATTTATTAATTTATATTATTTATTTAATTTTATAGATATATTACATATCGTCTTTGTATTTAATTACAAAAAAATTATTAAATTATATTTAAATTATAAATCATCCAATAATAATTTTTTTTTTTTTAAGATGCATTCATATTTTTAAATAACTATACTAATAATTTTAAAAAAAAAAAAAAAAAAAAAAAAAAAAAAATTATAATAGCTTATAAGAATAGATATAAAACTTTTTTTTTTTATTATTTATTTCCATTAGTAAATATTTATTATAACTAGAATAAAATATCAAATAATATCTATAATAAAGAATAATTATAAAAAAAAATCAATAAAAAAAAAAAAAAAAAAAAAAAAAAAGAGCAATACTAAATATATATAAATAGTGTATATTAAGTATATTATTTTAATACTTTTGTGTTTAAGAAATTTACATCGTATTATAATAATTCAAATAAAAGTTTACATCAAATATTATATTTATTTATAATTTATACTTATTTATTTATTTATTTATTTATTTATTTATTTATTTATTTATTTATTTATTTATTTATTTATTTATTTATTTTAATTTTATTTTTACTTTTATTTTTAATTTATATATACTTATTTTTTTATGAATTTTAAAGACTAAAATATTATTGAAAAAAGAATAAATATATATATATATATATATTTATCAAAAATTATAGTAGTATTATTACTTTAAAATGTTATATGAGTAAATAGATAGTTAACATATAATATACTAGAATTCTTGGTAAAAAAGATAATTAAATTTTGATTCATAATAGTAGACTTCATTAATGGGTTCTACCTCGCTACAATGAAATGTTTCCTTGCTGTACATCTTAGCTGGATGGTCTCTACTTGTATTATCTTTAGAGGAAGCTGTGTAATTGGAAAAATGATTTAATTATATGATAAGCAGAATTATCCAATAACACAAGCACTGGCATAGTTAATTGTGACTGGAATAAATTTTGTGAATATCTATAAATAGCATTATCAGTGCTACTGCTCTTATAGCAGTTCCCAGTTTCAGAATATTATATTATATTAGAAGTTGTTAATATTAATTCACCCTTTATTGGTAAATACAAAATTTCCTATGATTTAAATCATATTCTGGGGGGTACATTTATTATTAGAATATATTTAAGTTAATATCATTGTCATAGGCATAGGAATTAGCTCTCACTCTTTGGATTGTTTATAATAATTCTTTTAGTGGACATAGGTTGTAATGATTAGCCTTTCCAAGACAACACATTTACCATCATTACATTTGAAAAATTTTGCAAAAAAAAAAAAAAAAAAAAAAAAAAAATTATATTTTCATCATTATATTAATCTTTCTCAGTGACAGAAACTATGGTATTTGAGTAAAAAATATCAAATATATAGAATTTCATACAAATTAGACGGTTTTCAATAATTTTTGAATATGTACCTTTTTGTTATAATGTATTATATATATATATATATATTATTATTATTATTATTATTATTTGATATTTATTAAATTTATATATAAATAAAAATTTAAAACAAAAAAAAAAAAAAAAAAAAAAAAAAATAAAAAAGAAAAAAAGATTCATTTTATATTTAAATTTATTCTTCAATATTAATTATTTTAGTTTTAATCTATTTATTTCCTTCAATATCAATTTATCATTTTTATTATCATTTTTATTATTGTATATTAAAATTTAATATTTTTAGTATAGTTAAAAAAACAATAAATAATAAATAATAAATAATTGAATAATAAATAATAAATAATTGAATAATAAATAATAAATAATAAATAATAAATAATAAATAATAAATAATAAATAATAATAAATAATAATAATTAATAATTAATAAATAATAAATAATAATAATTAATAATTAATAAATAATAAATAATAAACAATAAATAATAAATAATAATAAAAATTAATAATAATATAAAAAATTATTTGTATAAAATATAGCTATATAATAATATAACTATATAAAATTATATTAAAAATAAAATACAATAAAATAATAAAATGATAGTAGAAATAAATAGAAATGATAATGTTAATCAATAATCACAAAATTAATGAAAAAAGTTATATTGAAATTATATTGTTGTAAATTATTAGAACTTAGTTATTTTTTTGTTTATTACTAAGCTACTAATAATTTTAATATAAAATATATAAAACTATTATTAATTTCTTGTTTATGATTACGAAATATGGAATTATTATTTATTATAATTAGAATTAAGTAACAAAGATGTACTCCGAACTTTGGAAAATATAAATGGATAATTAAATTAATGAAATTTAATTAAAAATCTAGTTAAATTTTGTTATGTAAATTTTGATTTTATTTTCTTTATATCTCTTCAACTTTAAGATTTATCCATATATATATATATATATATATATATATTTTTAAAAAAAAAAAAAAAAAAATTATTTGATTCAAAATACGATATTATTTATTTATTTATTTATTTATTTATTTATTTATTTATTTATTTATTTATTTATTTATTTATTTTTATTTTTATTTTTATTTTTATTATATATATATGTATATTGAAAATTCTATTTATATAAGATTAATTTTTTAAATTTGAATTTAATTTCAAATTTCAAATTTCAAATTTCGAATTTCGAATTTCGAATTTAAATTTTATTTTCTTTATTTATAACATCTGATGAAGGAAGATTCGAAATATGTAGAAGAAGATATATTCATATAATGTGGTTAAATATAATTTAAAATATCTATAAAAAAAAATATAATTTATAAATGTACAACACTATCTTCCATTCATTAATTATTAACAATTTTATTTAAAATATTTTAATCTTATACACTTTAAGAACAGCTATTATTATATTTATTGGACTTAAAATTAAATACTGGAAGTCTTCTATTATATATTTATAACTACTTTATAATTAATTTTTAAAAAATAAAAAAAAAAATTTTTTTTTAAATTTTATTTTAAAAATAAAATTTATATATATATTTTTATTATAATATATTATAATATATTCTTAAATTCTTTTTATATTAATTATTTAATTGGATAAAAATTTATGTTGATATTAATATTATAAATATTTTTTCTTTACATATTTTTACAGTTTTTATTTTAATATGTACTTTTAATAATATATATATTTTAAAATTAAAATTTTAAAAGAAATAATTTTGTTTTGCAACTGTAGCATTGTTATATTAAATTAATTTTTATAATATATATTGTTCATAAAACCAAATAAAAATATTTAGTTATATTTTTTTTAAGTAATAAAATATTTATTTTATCAAAAAAAAATTCATCATAAAAGAATAAAAGATGGATCAAGGTAAAAATATAATCTTTTTTTTTTTTTTTTATTTTTATTTTTATTTTTATTTTTATTTTTATTTTTTTTTTTATTTTTATTTTTATTTTTATTTTTATTATTATTATTATTATTATTATTATTATTATTATTATTATTATTATTATTATTATTATTATTATTATTATTATTATTTTTCATATTGTATAAATATATTATAATTTTATTTTTTATATCTTAATATTTTCAATTAATTAGTAAATTTGAATAATATTATAAGTTAATTTATATTTTTTTTTATTTTCTTACAAAATATTAATTATATAATTGAATATATATTATATAATTGATATTGATATATAAATTTAATAAATCTCGTTGTTGTCAAATAAAGAAATATATATTGTTTGTTAAAAAAAGGTTTCATTCATCAATCTTGGAATAATTTAAAAATCAAATATATGAAACTTACTATAATACAGTAATAAAATTAATTGTAGAAAAATAATAATACTATTTCAAATTAAATTTCATAATTTCTATTCAAAATTATATTTAGTTTTTATATATATTGTTTTTTTATTATTATCATTATTGTTATTGTTATTACTATTTAATTTTATTATAATTATTATTATTTTACTATTTTATTTTTGTAATTTTATTATTTTAATTTTCCTTTCTTTTTTTTTTTTTTTTTTTTTTTTTATTATAGATTAATAATTACTAATTGATTTCAAATCTGTTTGTATATATATATATATATATGTATTTCAATTTATAACATTTTTAATTAATAAATGAAATCAAAAAATATAATTAATAATTGAAAAGATATTGATGATGAAATTAAGAAATTACAAAAAGAAAGACAGAATGCTAAGGCATCATTAGTTGGTTCAGTTAGTTATGATACAGATTTATATGAAACGGAGGATAAATATGCAGGATATGATACTGAATTAAAAGATGAAGATGAAGATGAAGATGAAGCACAAAATGAAATAGCAAGACCAAAATTAAGGTCTTTTACAGCACCAACTGAAATATTAAAAGAAATTCAAAACCAAGATGATGATGTTGATCCAATGGCAGAAATGCGTCCTTCAAGGAAAATAGCTGATCGAGAAGATGAATATCATGCCAGAAGATTTAGTAGAATTATATCCCCAGAACGTGTTGATGCTTTTTCTGAAAATAATAACACTGAAAATGCTCGTAGTTATTCAGATGTTATGAAAGAAGCAGAACTTGAAAGAGAACAACAAAGAATTATGAAATCTATTGCCGAAAAAAAAAAGAAAGCAGAAAGTTCTGGAAGTGCTACGATTAGTACAGAAGTACCTCAACCTGAAGTTAAGAAGGTTAAAAAAAGAAGATGGGATATGACAAGTGCTGACGCTTCAGAACCTGTTAAAACGGAAAAGAAATCTGAATGGGATGAAGAAGTACGTCCAGCAACAAAAACTAAAAGTCGTTGGGATGAAACACCAAAACCAGAAGAAACTCCAAGAAAAAGAAGTCGTTGGGATGATACTGGAAGTACACCTGTTTCAACTTCAAGTGCTTGGGATGCTACCCCCAAAGTATCATCGGGTTCAGTTGCAGAAACTCCAAAACGTAGAAGTCGTTGGGATGAAACACCAGTTAATGTAAGTGCTAGTCAATTTGCTGCTACTCCTGTTGGTAATATGGGTTTGGTAACCCCAACACCAAATCAATTAGCACAACCAATGACACCTATGACTCCAGAAGCTATGAATGCAATGAGATGGGAAAAGGAAATTGATTATAGAAATCGTCCACTTTCTGATGAAGAATTAGATAGTATGCTTCCTACAACTGGTTATAAAATTTTAGAACCACCAGCCAACTATGCACCAATACGTACACCAGCTAGAAAATTAACAGCTACACCAACCCCAATGGGCGCAGGAGGATTTATGATGATGGAAGAAAATAGTCAAATGTACGATATACCCCCAGAAATTCCAGGTGTTGGTAATCTTTCATTCTTTAAACCAGAAGATATGCAACATTTTGGAAAATTATTAGAAAATAAAGATGAAAATTCTTTATCGGTTGATGAATTAAAGGAAAGAAAGATTATGAGATTATTACTTAAAATTAAGAATGGTACACCACCAATGAGAAAGGCTGCCCTTCGTCAAATTACTGATAAAGCTAGAGATTTTGGTGCTGGTCCACTTTTCAATCTTATTTTACCGTTATTAATGTCACCAACTTTAGAAGATCAAGAACGTCACTTATTAGTCAAAGTTATTGATAGAATTCTTTATAAGTTAGATGATTTAGTTAGACCTTATGTACACAAAATTCTTGTCGTTATTGAACCTTTACTTATTGATGAAGATTATTATGCTCGTGTAGAAGGTCGTGAAATTATTAGTAATTTAAGTAAAGCAGCTGGTCTTGCTACTATGATTTCTACTATGCGTCCAGATATTGATCACGTTGATGAATATGTACGTAATACGACAGCTCGTGCTTTTTCTGTTGTAGCATCCGCTCTTGGTATTCCAGTATTATTACCATTTTTAAAGGCTGTCTGTCGTAGTAAGAAATCATGGCAGGCTTGTCATACGGGTATAAAAATTGTTCAACAAATTGCAATTCTTATGGGTTGTGCCATTTTACCTCATTTAAAGAGTTTAGTTGAAGCTATTGCTCATGGTTTAGAAGATGAACAACAAAAGGTTAGAACCATTACCGCTTTAGCATTAGCAGCTTTAGCTGAAGCAGCTGCACCATATGGTATTGAATCATTTGATATTATTTTGAAACCTCTTTGGAAGGGTATTGAAAAGCATCGTGGTAAAGGTTTAGCTGCATTCTTGAAAGCATGCGGTTATATTATTCCTCTTATGAATGCAGAAGCTGCTAATTATTTCACTAATCAATTAATGGATACTTTAATCCGTGAATTCCAATCTCCAGATGAAGAAATGAAGAAAATTGTTTTAAAGGTTGTAAAACAGTGTGCTGCAACCGACGGTGTTACTCCTGAGTATATTAAAACTAAGATTTTACCTAGCTTCTTTAAGCATTTCTGGGTACGTCGTATGGCTTTAGATAGACGTAACTATAAGCAGCTGGTCGAAACCACAGTTGAATTAGCTAATAAGGTAGGTGTTTCTGAAATTCTATTAAGAATTGTTGAAGATTTAAAGGATGAATCTGAGCCATATCGTAAGATGGTTATGGAAACTATTGAAAAAATTGTCAGTATGTTAGGTTCTTCAGATATTGATGATCGTTTAGAAGAAGTTTTAATCGATGGTATTTTATATGCCTTCCAAGAACAAACCATTGAAGATATTGTTATGTTAAATGGTTTTGGTACCGTTGTAAATTCTTTAGGTATTAGAGTTCAAGCCTATTTACCACAGATTTGTTCTACCATTCTTTGGCGTTTAAATAATAAATCAGCAAAGGTAAGACAACAAGCTGCTGATTTGATTTCTAGAATTGCCATCGTTATGAAGACTTGTGGTGAAGAAAAATTAATGGGTCATCTTGGTGTTGTACTTTATGAATATTTAGGTGAAGAATATCCAGAAGTATTAGGTTCTATTTTAGGGGCGTTAAAGGCTATTGTAAACGTTGTAGGTATGAGTAGTATGACCCCACCAATTAAAGATTTGTTACCAAGATTAACTCCAATTTTAAAGAACAGACACGAAAAGGTCCAAGAAAATTGTATTGATTTGGTAGGACGTATTGCTGACCGTGGTGCTGAATATGTAAGTCCACGTGAATGGATGCGTATTTGTTTTGAATTGATTGATCTTTTAAAGACGCATAAAAAAGGTATTAGAAGAGCAGCTGTTAATACTTTTGGTTATATTGCTAAAGCCATTGGTCCACAAGATGTATTAGCAACTCTATTAAATAATTTAAAGGTTCAAGAACGTCAAAATCGTGTTTGTACTACTGTAGCTATTGCTATTGTTGCAGAAACTTGTTCACCATTCACCGTTCTTCCAGCTTTAATGAATGAATATCGTGTACCAGAATTAAATGTTCAAAATGGTGTACTGAAATCTTTAAGTTTCTTATTTGAATATATTGGTGAAATGGGTAAAGATTATATTTATGCCATTACTCCATTATTAGAAGATGCTTTAATGGATCGTGATCTTGTTCATAGACAAACAGCTTGTACTACTGTTAAACGTAAGCATTTATTCTATTTATTTATTTATTTATTTATTTATTCATTCATTCATTTATTTATTTAATATAATATTTATTATAAAATTAATATATATTTGTTGCTATATTTATTAATTTTTTTTTTTTTTATAATATATAATTTTATATTATATTATTATATATACTATATACTATATCTTATAATATATTTATATAATATTATATTATATATATTCTATCTTTTAATATACTTATATAATATTATATTATATATATTATATCTTTTAATATACTTATATAATATTATATTATATATATTATATCTTATAATATACTAAAATAATATTATAACTTTTTAAAAAAAAAATTTTTTTTTTATTTTTTAATAGATGCTGCTCTTGGTGTTTACGGTTTAGGTTGTGAAGATGCTTTAGTACATTTATTAAATTATATATGGCCAAATATTTTTGAAGTATGTTTTATTAAATAAATAATAGAGATAATTTTTTAAAATGATTAATTAAAAAAAAAAAAAAAAAAAAAAAACATATTAACTTTAATCTTATATTTTTTAATTTTAGCAATCACCCCATGTTATTAATGCAGTTATGGAAGCAATAGAAGGTTTACGTGTTGGTTTAGGTCCAGCCACTATTTTACAATATGTTCTTCAAGGTCTTTTCCATCCTGCTCGAAAAGTTAGAGAAATATATTGGAAGATATATAATAATTTATATATTGGTTCACAAGATAATCTTATACCATTTTATCCAAGAATAGAAGATGATGAACGTAATCATTATCATAGATATGAATTGGATTTAGTATTATAAAGATTCTTAAGTTAATATATCTACATATCTTAGAACCTATTTTTTCTTATTTATCATATATAAAACATTTAAACATCAAAAAAAAAAAAAAAAAAAAAAAAAAAAAAAAAAAAAAAAAAAAAAAAAAAAAAAGTTGATTTTTTTAATTTTTATTCTAATTTTAATTAGAAAGGTTTAAAAAAAAAAAAAAAAAAAAAAAAAAAAAAAAAAAAAAAAAAAATTTTTTTTTTTATTATTATTTTTCATTATTTATTTCTTTATCCATAGCATTAATCATTAATGAAGAAAAAAAAAAAAAAAAAAAAAGGAAATTAATTTTATAAAAATATTTCCTTTTTTTTTTTTGTTTTTTTGTTTTAATTTTTATTTCTAATATTTAAGCAAATCAAAAAAAAAAAAAATTATTTAATATATTTATAATATAAAATTACTTTTTATTTAATATTTATTATACATATATTTATAAAAATCAATAAATAAAAAAATTTTTTTCAAATAAATTATAGAAAAAAAAAAAATTCAAATAATAAAATAATCATTTAGGAAATAGTTGTGTTTTTTTTTTTTTTTTTATTTTAATTTTTATTTTGTCCATATTTGTTAGTTTCGTAATGGACTCTATGAATAATTATTTATTGTATTAATTTTTTTTTTTATTTTTTTATAATATTTATTTATTTATTTATTTATTTATTTATTTGTTTATTTGTTTGTTTGTTTATTTATTTATTTATTTATTTATTTATTTATTTATTTATTTATTTATTTATTTATTTATTTAATATTTTATTTAAAAAAAAAAAAAATAAAATAATAAATAATAAAGATAATGTTGCATACAATATTAATCCCCTTTATTAAAAGAGGGTTTCAAATTATATATGCAAGTATGTATGTATATATTTGTAATTTTTTTTTTTTTATAATTCAAAACATTTTACATATTTAAATTTTAAAGAGTATTAAAATATATAAAAAAAAAAAAAAAATTGAACTAATAAAAAAACAACAACAATTAATAAAAAAAAAAAAAAAAACAATTAATAAATAAATCACAATAAGAAAATAAATAAATAAATAAAAATTATACTTTAGGATTAGCCAAATAAAAAATGTTATTATATACTTTCTTTAATAATAATAATAATAATAATAATAATAATAATTCAAAAAAAAATTTTTTTTCATAATATAAATATTATTTCTTATTAAACAATTACTTCACTTTATAATTAAAATATTCTAAAAATGTTTTTTAGAGTATTTCATTTATATACTTTTCATCATCATCATTACTTAATCTTTTTTTTTTTTTTTTTTTTTTTTTTTTTTAACTTTATAATAGTTTCATTTTATATTTAAATCCTATTTTAAATTGTTTATTAAAAAAAATAAAAATAAAGAAATATTAATGATATTTTATAATGATTTTTTTTTTTTTTTTTTTTTTTTGTAATTTACTTTTACATATTTTACATATTATAATTTATTATATATATTTAATAATTAATATTTTTTTTTTTTTTTTTATTATTATGATTATTTATTTATTTTTTTTTATTTGTATAAATTTTAAAACTTTTACTTTAAATAATTATAAATTTAAAAATTAAATTATTAAATTATTAATTTTATTATAGTTGATTTTTTTTTTTTTTTTTTTTTTTTTTTTTTTTTTTTTATACAAAATATTATTAATATATAAATATTAAAATCTTTTTTTTTTTTTTTTTTTTTTTTTTTTTTATACAAAATATTATTAATATATAAATATTAAAATCTTTTTTTTTTTTTTTTTTTTTTTTTTTTATTATTTTATCATAATCTATATGCCACCTTGATTGATAAAGGCATTCATATCAAGTCTTGATAATGTTAAATAAATATAGTAACCCTTCTGAGTATTACTGGAAATTTCAGATGTTCTAACAATATTTAAACAATTTGGAATACTTGGTTTAAATTCCTTATAAATCCATACAACATCACTTTCCTTTTCATTGTCTGAACTATTGAAACGAATATTGGAACGGTCAACCTCTAGATCATCAACTAATAAATCAGAATGTTTACCATATAATACTGCAGGTACACCAATTAAAGGTAATTCACTATTTTCTTGACCATTTATCCATTGTAATAAATTGTCAAGTTGAAAAGAAAAGTTAATAATACTTGTATGAATCTTCTTAGAGAGATGGTAAAGTGGAGATAATAAAGTAATATAGGTTAATGGAGTTACAGAGTAAACATTCATATTTCCAAATACATTTTCAATATCATCAACATATTCTCTTAAATTATTACATTTGAAAACTCTATTAGAGAAGGCAACTTTTCTTGGAATAATAGAAATTTTCTTTATATATATATAAATATATATGTATGTATGTATATATAAATGAATTTATTAGAAATAAAAATAAATTCAAAATAATACATATTATTTAAAATCAAAAAAAAAAAAAAATATATATATATATATATATATAATAAAATAACATAAATTTTGAAGTAGTGTAAAAGAATAAAGTATTAATAATAATAATAATAATAATAATAATAATAATAATAATTTAATTAATAATTTAATTAATAATTTAATTAATAATTTATATAAATATTTACCTTCCAAATATGAGCAATAAGAACATCCTTATCAGATATCCAATCAATATTTGAAGAATCATCTGCAGCAGTTGCATCAGTGGTTGCATCCGTAGTGGAAGATTGAGCAGGAGCTTGTTTTTCATTAGCAAATTTAGCATCAGCAATAACCTGATCCCTCAATTTTTCTAATTGTTCATCAGAAATAAAGAAGCTCTTCGTCTGGAAACCACCATCAACAATCCATTCATAGACCATTTGGAATGCTAATTTAACCCATTTTACAGATTTAATTTTATTAAAAGCTAACGGTTGATATGTAATTGGTAATACATTATTATCAGAAGCTTTAACAACTTGAGAAATCCAATTGAAATTAAAAACAGTTGCCTTCTGAATTTCTTCTCCACGATATAAAACAGACCAATCTTCAATGAATTTAGAAATAGATGTAATATCAGCAATAATAGTTGGGTAACGTACACCAATACAGGTTTTATTATCATTAAAATGAGTAATTCGAATTTGAAGTATTGGTAAACTTAAACTAACATATTGACTTAATGAATAATCCTGACCAAATAAATTAGAATAATTTGGTGATAAATTGTTTTCTTTTACATTAGGTAAAATGTCACTCATATTACCATCATATTTTACCATAGAGAAAAATACACCTTTATTATTTAAGCTTACTTCATATAAATCAGTCTGTCATATTTTAATAATTTATTTAATATGTTTTTTTTTTTTTTTTTTTTTTTTTTTTAATTAATATTATTAATTTAATTTTATTATTCATTTATATATTATTTATTGAATAAATAAAATAACAAATTTTTAATTATTTAACATGTACAAATTGTTGATACAAATAAATATAATTTATAATTATAATAATTATTTAAATATCAAATGTATTATTAAACATAGTTTTTTTTTTTTTTTTTTTTTTTGTTAAATATTACATTTGATATTTAAATAATTATTATAATTATAAACTATGTTTAAATTAAGAATATATTAAATTTTTAATACCTTTTTATTTTTTATTAATCTTCCAGAGAGAACACCATAAGTATTTAATAGATTTTCTAAACTTTTTCTTAATTTAGCATTATCCAAATCACAATTAATGAAGAAAAGATTAGAACATACATCTTGAGTATAATAAATCTTTTTATTATTATTTTTATAAATGTTTATTTGTTTTTGTTTTTGTTTTTGTTTTTATTTTTGTTTTTTTATTTATATATAATGTTTGAATTTCAAAATATATATATATAATATATTATTATAATATTTTTATTACATATATATATTTAAAATTAATATATTAGGTTAAATAAAATAAAATAAAAAAAGATATTAAAAGAAAGAAATATAAAAATAAAATATAAAATATAAAATATAAAATATAAAAATAATTTTACTTGATTAATTGATGGTAAAGTTATAATTTTATGACTTTCAGTGGAATCTTCAGTTGTATTGCTTGCATTAGTGTTTCCATTTGCAACAATAATTTCACTATCTTCTAAAACTACATCAATAACTCTAGCTAATGAAGCTGCCATCAAAGTTTCACTATCTGATTTTTCAACTTCAATAACTTCATTTTTCTTTGAATTAATAATTTTAGTAGCTCTTTTTGTCATTTGAACAACATTTTTCTTTGTTTTATTCCACATTTTCTCAGTACTATAATCATTTCTAGATGCAATTGCTACACCAGCTATAACGCCAGTACCAACCGCAGTTATCATACAAATTTGTTTTAAACCAAAACCCATTTTAAATATTTATATTTTTCTTTTTTTAAAAAAGAAAAAAGAAAAAAAAAAAGTTTTATTTTATTTATTTTTGACCTTTTGATATTAAAAAATTAAATTATATTTAAAAAAAAAAAAATGAATATTTTATTTTTTTTAATTATTTTACTATTATTTATATATTATATATTAATTTAAAATATTAATAATAATTTTATTCTATTTATATATATATATATATATATTGAAATCTATAAATAAAATATTGAATAACAAAAGAATATATTTTTTATTATCTATATATTACTTTAAATAATTGAATTTATAAATACTTTGAAATAAATAAATGAATAAATAAAAAAAAAAAAAAAGATATATATATTTTTAAAATAAAATATAATTATTTTATATATGTTAAGACATTTAATATAACAAATATTATTTTTTTTCTTTAATATAAGGATAAAATATATATATATTTATATAAAATTTAAAAGTATTTATTATTAAATATTTTTCTTTTCTTTTCTTATATAAATTTTATTTCTTTTTACCTCTTTATTTATTAATGTTTATTTTATTTTATTTTTTTTTTTATTTCTTCCTATACATATATATATATATAAACCTTTTAAAAAGGAAGAAAAAATAAAAAAATAATAATAAAAAAAAAAAGAATTTAAAATTTTATTAAAATTAATTAATATTAATATAATTTCTTAATTAGTATTAGCCAATAAAATTCAAATAATGATAAGTTAAATTATACATTAAATCAAAAATATAAACTTATTATTATTTAATATACAATTAATTTTTAATATATAATCAAAAATATAAAAAAAAAAAAAAAAAAAAAAATTCTTGTATAATATATATAGAATATATAGAAATTTTAAAAATATTGCATTATTATTTTATTTAATAATAATAATAATAATAATAATAATAACAATAATAATAATAACAATAATAATAATAATAATAAAATATAAATATATTACTATTATCAACAATAAAAAGCATTTACATTTATGACTTTATATTATATAAAATACCATTAAAATAAATATAATATTAACATATTATTTTTTTTTTCATAAATTAAGAATTTCTTAAATAAGAATCATTTTTAGACAATGAACTAATTCGGTTTTAAATAAGGACTGATTAGTTTCGTTTTAATAAGATTTATAAATAACGTTAGAAAAGGAACTTAAATAATAATAATAATTTATTTTCATTTATATGTATATTTATTTATTTATTTAAATATAAAATTATAATAATTAATTATAATTAATCAATCTTGAGATACCTTTCAAAATAATTATATCATTATTAATATTCATTCACATTTATTATTTATTTTTATTAATCAATCATTAATTTCACATTTATATTTAACCTAAATCGAAAGTACAGATATTAAAATCAATATTAATTCATGTCATTTTAGGAGCTATCTTACATATTATCATATCTCCATTTTCCTTTTCTCCTTATAAAATTCATAATTATTATTAACAAAGTTTTTTTTACTGTGAACCACAAAATGTTGTATATTTTCTTTTTTTTTTTTTTTTTACTATTAATAAAGTCCAGGTATAAATCATCAAATAAACCTATTCTTTTAATTGTCATTTTACTTCTCTTCAGTTAATTGTATATATAAAAATGTACCATAATTATAAAATGAATTTTCAAAAGAAAGTATTTTAATATTATTGTCATTATAAATTTTTATTAACAAATAAAAGGAAAATACATTGTAGTTGTATATTTTTATATAAATTTCTCAATAACAATTATATTTCTTTATTTCATAATTAGTATTTTATTAAAATATTATTTAATGTTTTTTTTTTTTTTATATATATATTTTCGAGAAATTTTTGCTATTCCATTCTATATGAAATGTTTAAAAAAAAAAAAATGAAATGAATAAATATTTAATTGAAAATAAAAATAGAGGAGATATTAATAAAGATTTGATGATTTTTATTTTTATTTTTATTTTTATTTTTATTATTATTATTATTATTATTATTATTATTATTATTATTATTATTATTATTATTATTATTATTATTATTATTATTATTATTATTATTATTATTATTATTATTATTATTATTATTATTATTATTATTATTATTATTATTATTATTATTATTATTATTATTATTATTATTATTATTATTATTATTATTATTATTATTATTATTATTATTATTATTATAATTATTATTATTATTATTATTATTATTATTATTATTATTATTATTATTATTATTATTATTATTATTATTATTATTATTATTATTATTATTATTATTATTATTATTATTATTATTATTATTATTATTATTATTATTATTATTATTATTATTATTATTATTATTATTATTATTATTATTATTATTATTATTATTATTATTCATTTATTAAAGCATATCCATTAGAAAATTTGAAATTATAAACTTGTTATATTGAAATAAAAAATGAATGTTAATAGTAAATATATTAAAGATAAATCTGGTTTATGATAGCCTGTTCAAAAAAAAAAATAAAATAAAATTGAATTTGTTATATATTTTATTTAAAAAAAAAAAAAAAAAATTCCTATTATCATTATGGACTTTGAAAAAAAATTCATATCATATATTATTAAGTATAGAATAATAATTTATCAACTTATTTATTAATTGAGCATTAATTGAGCATGGAATAAAAAATTAATAAAAAATTATATATATTTATTTAATTGAACAGGAAATAAAAAAAATTATATATATTTATTTATTTGAACCTGGACTAATAAGCTATATATTTATTTTAACTGATTATTGGATAATAAACTAAATATCTATTATGGATTATGGAATAATAAATTATATATCTATTTATTTAAGTGTGGAATAAATATTAATATTAAAAATATAGAGTGACATTCCATCCAAAAATTTGAATATTTTAAAATTTTAAAAATGAAAATTATATCAATAAAATTTCTTTAAAAAAAAAAAAAATTAAATAAAAATTAAATAAAAATTATTTCAATAGGATAATATTATTATATTATTATATTATTATATTTTATAATTTATTAATTAATATTTTTTTTTTTTTTTTTTTTTTTTTAAATTTTAATTTTTATTATTATCATTGTTATTACTATTATATAACTAATTTTAAATTTTATTGTAATATGTTATTTTAAATATTAAAATTATATAAAATTTAATATAGGTATTTTATTATTACTACTTCTACTATTATTATTATTATTATTATTATTATTTTTATTCATCATCACCTTAATTTTTTTTTTTTTTTTTATTTTTATTAATTATTTTATTTTTTCTATTAAATTATTTATACTATTTATTTAATAAAATTATTTAAACAATTTAATGACGTAAGATAGCACGCTTAATAATATCTCTAACAGTTGGACCTTGTAAAGTAGCCTTTAAGGAACTACCAACAGTTTGACGAATAGTTTCTGGAGTTTGGTTGTAAGTTCTACGGACCATTGGGCCGGTAATCTTCTTAATAGTGTATCTTGGAGAAACGTGAAGAGAATCACGAGTAATCTTAGCTGGTACAGCCTTGTTTGGATTGAATTTTAATGTTTTAGCCTTCTTGTTAGCAACAGTTTCTCTTAAGTATTCAACTGGAGAAGCAATTAAAATAGCAGTTAAGGAACCAGTAGTACCAGCAATAGCTGGAATGTACCATGGAACAATTGGGTTTTCTGGGTGGTTCTTAGCCCATCTCTTCTTTAAGGCCTTAAGATAAACTTCATCCATAGTATAGTACCACATAAGAGTTGGGGCAGCAATATTATAATTAGTAATGTAACCCTTGTATAAACTACCAATTCCATTAGCCTTAGCCATTTGAATCATAGCCTTACCAATACATGGAGTCTTAACCTTAACACCATTCTTAGCAGCAAGAGCAATTTGTTCGGCTCTCCAATTGTAAGCCTTAGTTAATGGATAGATAATACCAGTTTGAGTTGCAACAGCTAAAGAAGCAGCAATTAAAGATTGGTAAACTGGGTGGAAGTCTGGTAAATAAACCTTAGTACCAGCCTTATATAAACCATAACTTGCAACAAGAATACCGGAACCATTAACCTTGTATTTGATTAAATAAGACCAATCCTTAACAAATTGTTTGTATTTGAAAACAGTTTTAGCAGCACCATTTGGACCAGTAACCTTTACAAAGTGCTTTTGAGGTAAACCTTCAAATGGATAAAAACCAACCTCTATTTTTTTTTATTATTTTAATTTAATTTTTTATTTTTTTTTTTTATTTTTTTTTTTTGTTTATTTTATTTTGTTTAGTTTTGTTAAATAATATATATCAAAATTTATAAAAATAAAATTTTATTATATTAAAATATTTTATTAATAATTTATATGCAATAATAATATATATTATAAAATTTGAAAACATATATTTATAATAATAAAATATATATATATATTTTTAAAAAAGTTTTTATTTTTTACTAAAAAAAAAAAAAAAAAAAAGATAATTCTATTTACTATTTTTTTTTCAATTATAGTGGGGAAAATATTTTTTAATATAAATTCAAATCTCCACAATTATTTTTTTTTTTAAATAATTGATCTAATACTTTTTAAAATTATTTTAATTATTTTTTTAACTATTGTAAAACTTTTATATAAAGATATTTAAATTTTTTTTTTCACTATTAATTTTATTTTATTTAAAATTTAATAGCTACAAATAAATCAATATAAATTACTCTTGTATTATTAATTTTATAATATTGTATTTAATTTCTGTTTTTATTCTTAAAATATATTTTAATTTCTTCAATTTTATAGATATAAAATTTATAATTATCTATTTATTTTTTTATTCCTTCAATTTTTAAATAAAAATTTCTAATTATTTATATATCCAAACTTATAATCATCTTTATATCAATAACAATTGAAAAAAAAAAAAATAAAATAAAATATTTATATATAGTTATATAAATAAATATATATATATATTTTTTTTTATTATTATTATTTTGCATACCAGCAAAGAAAGCACCACCAGCACCAACAACGTAACTAGTGAACCAACTCTTTGGAGTTACTTGACCCTTAAATAAACTTGGACCTTTATGTTGCTTTTCAGTATTAAGGTCATTACTGAATTTGGCCATTGCGGCCATAGTAAGAGCTCTTGGCATAGCCATTTTTATATATTATCTATTTTGTAATTTAATTATCATTACGTATATATTATTTTTCAATAAAAGTATTATATTTTTATTTTTTTTATTTTTAAATTTTTTTTTTTATTGTTTGATTATTCGTTAAATTTTTATCAGAATTGTTATTATTATTTAATAAATATATAAACAAATTATTATATATTTAAAATTATTAGTAAAGATAAAATATAATCATTTTTACAATAAATAAATAAATAGACTTTCTAAATTTTTCTAATACTATCAATATATAAATTTAAATTTAAATCTATTATATATTTATATAATATATAAGTCTTTTACCTTTTATATTTAATAAAAAAAAAATAGGGAAAGCAAAAGTTTTTTTTTTTTTTTTTTATTAAAGTTATGAAATAACTAAAAAATTGCAAAAAAAAAAAAAAAAATTTATACAATTAATCTTTTTTTTTTTATTTTTATTTTAGTACAAATTTTTTTTTTTTTTGGTATTTAATCTTTCAATTATTTAAACTATATTGGTATAATATATTATATTTACATTGTATTAAATATAAAAAATATTTTTATGAATTATTCTTCGAGTATCATTGGATAAAACAAAGAGATACATTACATAATGTATTAAAAAGGATAATGTATTAAAATTTATCCTTTTTTTATTTTTTTATTTTTTTTTTCGTTTTTAATTTAAATAAATCAAATAAAAAAAAAAATATAAAATATAGAATTATAAAAATTTATTAATTTAAATAATAATTTATTATTATTAAGTTATATTACATTAAATAGTTTTTTTTTTTTTTTTTTATTTATATTTATGTGCACTTTTTTTTTCATAAAAAAAAAAAAAGCCCTAATAGATATATATAACTTAAAAATATATATTAAAAAAAAAGTAATATCTATATTAAAATATATATATTATAAAAATATTTTTTAAATATTTTTTAAATATTAACTTTATATTTTTTTTTAAATATTTAAAACACTCTTTGATTAAAAATTTTTATATTAATATGATTCGCTTAGAATTTAATATAATAATAATTTTCATTTGATTGATGAAAAATCAAATATATGACTTTTATAGTAAATTCTTTTATTTATTAATTGGAAAAATTATAATAAATACTATGATTAATAATTAATAAATATAAATATAATACTTTTTAAATTATTATTAAATAATAATATCAAATAATAATATCAAATAATAATAATAATAATTTATATTTAAATAAATATAATTAATAAATAAAAACTGAGCAACAAAAATAGATATATAACAATTTATAATAATTATTGATTAATTTCAATATTTCCTATAAATTAAAAATTAGGTATATAAAATTATTTTAAAGTTCAAATATTTACCCTAAAATAAAATGTCTTAGGGTCTATTTAATTTTTAATAAATTTTTATTTATTTATTTATTTATTTATTTATTTATTTATTTATTTATTTATTTATTTATTTATTTATTTATTTACTCAATTAATGAATTAAAAATTTTTATATAATTTAATTATTGATGAAAATAAAATTATATAAAAAAATTCATTAATATAAATAAAATTTAGTAATAAAAGATTTATCTATTTTATTCATTTATTAATTATTATTTATTTATTTATTATTACTTATATATATATATTTATTTTTATTTATTATTATATTTACTTATTTATTTATTTATTTATTTATTTATTTTTCATATAATAAATAATATTTAAATAATTATAAAGTATTGTATATAATAGTATATTATTTATTATTTATCATATATAATTATATGATATGATAAAAATAGATAGATCGATCCTATATTGATGAGGTTCCCCATTTCTCAACAAGCAAGATATAACCTTTATTGAATAAAAGCACAATATGCATAACAAATCGGCGTCGTCTTTACTTCCAAATAATTGGCTTCCTGTACTACCATCTATTAGCATTATATATGATAATTGATAAATTTTATAATTTCTATTTGCATTTACATCAATATATATTAAAAACCACCTTATTATGTTATTTTTTTTTTTTTTTTAATTTATATTATGAATATTATTGATGAAATCAAAAGATTTTTATCTATAAATATCAAACAGTTAAATAGGCATTAAAACTGATCTTTTTTTTTTTTTATTATAACATTTTAATACTTTAAACAAATTTCTTTTAATTTTAATAATATATCTGATGAACATGAGTGGGTATCATATTAATTCTACATCTAATAGGTTAGATCCAATTAAAGATTAAAACTACATTAAATTGAATATATTTACAATTATGATTAAGTAGCTTTTTATTAATAGAGTTGATGAACTCAGATTTATCATTGTATATGATTATGATATCTTTCATTTACTTTAAAATCAGTATAATAATAATTCAATATAACATGAAAAAAAAAAAAAAAACTCCTAAATTACTTTTCTTATATAATATCATTATAAAGTGTGCTATAATATTTATTCACAGTGGATATAATCATTAATAGTTTTATTTATTTATTTATTCATTTATTAATTATTATTTATTTATTAATTATTACGTATATATATTTATTTATTTTATTTAATATTATTTACTTATTTATTTATTTATTAATTAATTAATTTATTTATTTATTTATATATTTATTTATTTATTTATTTATTTATTATTATTATTATCATCATTATTATTATCATTATTATTATCATTATTATTATCATTATTATTATTATTATTATTATTATTATTATTATTATTATTATTATTATTATTATTATTATTATTATTATTATTATCATTATCATTATTATCATTATTATTATTATTATTATTATTATTATTATTATTATTAATTTTTAATTATATATATATATTATAATAATGACTATTATTAATATTTGTATAAAAAGTACTAGAAGGTCTAGTAATATAGTAATAGAGGTTCTTCATTGATTCTCTTTGTTGTGAAGAGTTTTTTTTTTACTAAACTTTTTGATATTTCTTTTCTTGTTTTTTTTTTTTTTTTTTTTTAAATATATATATATATACAGAGGACGAGATTCCTTCGCCCAAAATTACTTACTCATCATAGGAATATATTGTTTAATAAAATCTTTAATGATGCAATTGCAATTAAATTTTAACTATATATAGAAACACTTAGAGTTTGTACTAACGCACATAAATCAGCAATAGAGAAAAATATGAAAGTTTCGAGAAAGGGCATATGTACTAATAAGTACTAATAGTAGTAGTATATCTTTTAATGTAACCTTTAAAAGAAGAAACTTTTTTTTTTTTTGATTTATTGTTTTTTTTTTTTTTTTTTTTTTTTTTTTTTTTTTTTTTTTTTTTTTTTTTTTTTAATATTATAAGATGAGCCAATGTAACAAACATAGCATATCAGTATTAATTATGGATTGAGTAATACTACTCCTACTATGAATTTTTAATGTTAATGGAACCAAGTGAAAAAGGGGAGGCATAATAAAGAGCCTTTTTACTAATATAATTAATATATTTCATCTTCAAAAATTTTAAAAAAAAATTACAAATGAAAACTTTCATAAATGGTATTACGATTTCGAAATTATTCTTTGACTCTGAAGAATTAGATTGATTATATATCAAAGAATATTAAAGATATTCTTTATTCTTTTAATTTATCAAAGAATATTACAGAAGAAAATAATGATGAAGAAGATAGGAACAAAGAGTCATGAAATCATTGATAGTGGGACAGGAATTAACATATTTAAAAAAAAAATAAAAAAAATCACTATCAAACATTATTAAAGAAGTATCTATTTCTAATAGAGGGGATTACAAAACCTAAATGGACAATCCCCATAGAATAATTTACGAAAAAAAAAAAAAAAGTAGGTTACAAAGGAATAATATATATATATAATAGATTTTCTATTGAAGAAATGCCTTTAGCTCCAAAAAAAAAAAAAAAAAAAAAAAAAAAAAAAAAAAAGAAAAAAAAAAAAAAAAACATATAAAATAATTTAATTTCCACTCATTACCTTTATAAAAAAAAAAAAAAAAAAAAAACATATAAAATAATTTAATTTCCACTCATTACCTTTATAAAAAAAAAAAAAAAAAAAAAAAAAAAAAAAGACCTTAAAAAATTTGTAATAAAAAATGTATAATATTAAAGAAAAGACACCCAAGATTCAAAATATCAAATACTTTTTTGCCATATTTTTTCATGAAAAAAAAAAAAAAAAAAAAAAAAAATGTAGAAGATGACAATGTACAAGGGAGGTGGGGGGGAAGGGGAATGTTAACTATCACAGTTAATGTTGTTTAATTACATTGTGTATCATACTACATTAATAATTGTAAAATACTTTTTTTTTTTTTTTTTTATTTAATAGTTATCATACATAGTATTAACGTTAAATGTATACCAATATTATTAAGACTATTATAGAAAAATGATTAAAAATACTATGAATAAAAATAAATGAATAGTTCATATTGTAGAAGCAATAAAATATATATATATAAACACATAATCAAATACAAATATCGTTTCTGATTTTTTTAAGTGTTTAATATAACAATTATTATATCAGAGTATCATTTATTTATATATTATTACTATTATTATATCACCAATATTTATTTATTTATTTATTTATTTATTTATTTATTTATTTATTTATTTATTTATTTATTTATTTATTTATTTATTTATTTATTTATTTATTTATTTATTTATTTATTTATTTATTTATTTATTTATTAGATATAACTAATATTTATTATTATTATTATTATTCCTTTTTTTTTATAGACGCAATTATTGCAAACGTTTAACATTAGTTATTCATACCTTTATTAAATATATATACATATACATATATATTTTAAAAAAAAAAAAAAAAAAAAAAAGTTAAAAAATAAATTATGGTCTTCTCTCTTTTCAAAGATCAAAGATCAAAAAGAGAGAGAGAGAGAAAAGAGAGAGAGAGAAGAGGCATTGACATTGACATTGGTATTGGTATTGGTATTGGTATTGGTATTGGTATTAGTATTGGTATTGGTATTGGTATTGGTATTGGTATTGGTATTGGTATTGGTATTGGTATTGGTATTGGTATTGGTATTGGTATTGGTATTGGTATTGGTATTGGTATTTGGCATTTGGCATTTGACATTTGGCATTTGAGCTCCTTTAAACCGGACACCCTTGTATTAAACCATATCATACCATAACCATACCATACCTACCTACATAATCACATTTTTTTTTTTTTTTTTTTTTTTTTTTTTCTTTTCTTTTCTTTTCTTTCTATATATATATATCATTTAAAATCAACTTAAATGGTTGACATCGCTTATCTTTTTCCACTAAAGAAAAAAAAAAAAAAAAAAAAAAGGAATTGGGAATTTTTTTTTTTTTTTTTATTTTATTTTCTTTTCTTTCTATATATATCATTTAAAATCAACTTAAATGGTTGACATCGCTTATCTCTTTCTACTAAAGAAAAAAAAAATAAAAAAATGTTATCTACATCTACTTTGATACTATTATGTCCAAATAATTAAAATTTACACACTCTTTTTTTTTTTAAGTTTAAAAAAAAAAAAAAAAAAAAAAAAAAAAAGACATTATTATTAAAATTAATTTTTATTTATTTATTTATTTATTGCGTTTAAAAAAAAAAAATAATAATAAAAATAATAAAAATAAAATGAAATGAAATGAAATTAAAAAAAAAAATAAAAAATAAAAAAAAAATGAAAATGTTAATATAAAAATAATAATTTTTTTTTATTTATATATATATATTTTATCAATAAAAAAAAAATTAACAAAAAAAATATATATATATATTTATATCATCTAAAAGTAAAGCAAAAATAATAATAACATTACTAATTAAAAGAAAAAAAATTATAAAAAAAAAAAAAAATAAAATTAAATTTTGCAAAAAAAAAAAAATAAAAATAAAAATAAAGATATATAATTTTTAAAATAAAAAAAAAAAAAAAATATTAATAAAATTATTAAAAATTATTAATTTATTAATAAAAAATTAAAATAAATATGAGATATTACTTATAAAAATATATATATAATAAATAATACCTATAACGAATAATACTGATTAAAATTATAAAAAAAAAAATATATATATATATATATATATAATAAAATAAATAATAATATAAATACTATTAATTAATAATAGTTGAATTAAATGAATATTCTTTAGGTATATATATACATATACATATACATATATATTATTTAAATTTATGTTTTAAAAATATATATTTCCTTATAATGATTGTAAATTTTTGATTCCTTCTTATTTTTTGGTTAGATTTTTTTTTTCTTTTTGTAATTGTTGATAATCAATATTTTTTAAAAAAAAAAAAATTCTATTTATATTATTTATCTTATATATTTTAAAATAAAATATATAAAAAAAATTTTTTTTTTTTTTCTTTTTTTGTTCTCTCTCTTTTCTTTCTAATCAAATAAATAATTTTTTTTTTCTTTTTTTGTTCTCTCTCTTTTCTTTCTAATCAAACAAATAATTTTTGTTTTGTTTTGTTTTGTTTTTTGTTTTTTTCAATCAAAAAAAAAACAATTAATTAATTCCAATTTTTTAATTTAATTGAAATTTTATTATTATTATTATTAATTAATTAATATATACGAAATTAAAAATTATTCATATAATTACTTTTTTTAAAAAGTTGAACTATAAATGAAATTGATTATTTTATAAAATACTTATTTTCTTTGTAAAATAAATATAAATATATTAATTTTTTTTTTTTTTTTTAATTTTTTTTTTTGTTGATAACGTTATGATTTTATTTGCGATTTTGTTGTAAATCCTCTTATTTATAGTATACTTTAATTTTATATTACTATAAATGATATATGATTTATTATTTGATTATTTATTTATATAAATAGGTTCAATCCAAATTAAATTTATATCTAATTATTTATTAATCAAATTTATTATTTATAGATACATTTATTTATTTATTTATTTATTTATTTATTATTCTTTATATTATAATTATTATTACTTTTACTTTGTTTTATGTAAAAAAAAAAATATATTTTTTTTTAATGATTGAAGATTTTTTAAATAATATTTCATGATTGACTTTTTTTTTTTTTTTTTTTAATATATTTAATTAAATTAACATTTAATAAATATATTTTAATGAAATTACGTTTTTTTTTTTTTTTTTTTTTTTTTTTTTAATAGTGTAAGTTTAAAAATATATTTAATTAATAGACAGATTTTTTTTTTTTTATTATTATTAAATGATTGTTCAATGGGATAATTTGTTAATTTAGTTATGAAGTATCCATAGTATCATTTGGCATCATTTGTTCTTGCATTCTTTTTCCTTGAGATGGATTTAAGAGATAAGAAATTGAATTTTGTTTACTATGTTGTGAATAATAATCTAAATTATTTTCATCTTCATTATACATTGGACTTTTTCCATGTTCCTTTGGAATAGTATAACTTTTAGTTGGATCAATTTGTTCATTTCCTTCCATCATATTTTTATTTAATGGATAAGTATTATTTCTATTGATAATATCATCTGCAGTAAAATTACTTTTTATAGTAAATGATCTTTGTGAATTATTATCACTAATACCACTCAACGTAAAATTACTTTTAATGGAGGGGGCGGAACGAATACTTTCTGCTTTACTTCCTATAGGTTGATTTGGATAATAATTTGGAACGGAAGAAATAGACGGAGTATTTCTTTCCATATTACTATTAATTTGATTATCCACAGATAAGAAATTTTGATTTGAGGATTCTGTTATTGGATGATTTATTTGCTCTGTTTCCATTTCTAATGAATTTGGTGAATTAAGATAACTGGTATTGGAGAGACGATGAACCTTTTTTGCACTTTGAGTAGAAAGTGGACGAGGTGGACGATTGATTTCATTTGGTATGCCAACACTACTACTACCACTATTTTGTGAAGGTGGATATTGATTTACTGGTGATACGGCATAACCAATACTATTACGTTTACCATCCTTCATCATACCAAGAGAACTAGATCTACGATTATGATTTGCAATTGAACCCTCTATAGAATTTTGTGATGGTGGTTGTTGCACTTGACTATTACTTAAAGGATTATTTAAAGAATGAGTTCTTTGATTATTATTTGGAAGATGATAAGAACTCTTAGGAATTGCCATATCTCTTGGTGAATTATTAAAAGAACCATTATTAATTTTACCATTATGAGATTGACTTCTTGGGGAAGAACCGTTACGAGGTGACATATTCATATTTTTATTCATTGAATGATGAGATGAAGGAATATTTGATGGCATATTTTGACGAGTATTATTTGAATTCATACTCATATTTCCAGAATTATAACTACCATTCTTATGAACCGATGACATATTTATTCCTAAACTATTACCAGTATTTTGAGTAAATGTACTGTGAGTAGATTCAGAAGTTGAGGTACATCTTCTTTTGTTATAAACCATTGAGCCATCATCATCAAAACATTCATTTGTAATACTTTGAATATCTGATAAATATTCACGATCTTGATTATCATTTACTATATAAAAATAATTTATAAAAAATTATTAGAAAAAAATATAGATAGATAGATAGATAGATATTCTATTATTTTTATAAGAAAAAAAAAAAAAAAAAAAAAAAAAAAAAAAAATATATATATATATATATATATATATTCTACGATTTTTATAATAAAAAAAAAATTGAAAAAAAAAAATTATATATATATATATTATATTATTTTTTATATATTTATTCTATCATTTTTATCTATAAATATTTTTCTATTACTATACATATATTCTATTATTTTTATATATTCTATTATTCTTATATATTCTATTATTTTTATATATTCTATTATTTTTATATATTCTAATATTTTTATTTATTCTATTATTTTTATATATTTATTACTATCATATCTATATAAATTTTTTCTATTAATATACAAATATTTTATTATTTATTTATATATATATATATATATATATATATTTTACTATTAATAAATAGTACTTTTTTTTTTTTTTTTTTTTATTTCAATACAAACCTTTAAGATTTTCAAGAATACTAACTAAATTATAATAAATTTTTCCATTGTTAGCCTTCATACTATTATATTTCGAATCAATATCATTATTCATTTTTTGTAAATCATCGACTTGATTTTGTAATTTTGTATTCATCATACGTAATTCATTATTTTCTATTCTCAGTCTTTCCATAACTTGTCTTAGACTATTATATTCTCTTTGTAGTTGACCATGAGAAAGTTTTAAATCATTTAATTCAATTTGTAAACTTTGAATATCCTCATCATTCTTATTCTTCTTCTTGCTAATATATTTTAATAATTCTGGTTTATTCTCAACAAAATTCTCATTTTGGAATTTAAATGTTTGATCATCAATCTTCTTATAGGAAAAACCATAACTAATAATTATAAATAAAAACGGAAGAAAAAAAAATATATATATTAATTTTAAAAGAATAAATAATTATAAATAAATTATAAAAATATCAATTTTAACTCTATAAATTTACAAGCATATTTCTTATATATATATATATATTAATAATTATTAATACATACGTATTTAATTGTCTTGTAAAACTATTAAATTTATTATGTTTAAAATCTATTTTAAAATATAATATATTTATTTTATTAAAAAATAATTATGATTTATTTAATAAAATAAAATAAAGAAAAAAAAATTTTTTTTTTATAAAAATTAAAAATAAATACATATTAAAATATTCTTAATAATAAATAATATTTACACATAGGTAATGCTCTCCCCGAAAACTCATTTATATTTTTAATAATAACAGAAGCCTTATCTTCATGCCATGATATTAAATCGGAAATTTCAGGATTATTTAACATTTCACTAAATAAATAATTATCAGTATTTAAAATATGAATAATTTTTATTATTAAAAGTTCATTTTTTAAAATTAAATTTTAATTATTGATATATTAAAAAAAAAAAAAAAAAATACAATATAAAAAACAAATAATTATTATAAATAAATTATTATCATTAAATTATATAATTTTGGTTATTTTATTATAAGTTATTATTATCATTAAATTATATATTTTTGGTTATTTTATTATAAATATATTATAAATAAGTTATTATTATCATTAAATTATATATTTTTCGTTATTTTATTTTAATGAAGGTAATATTATCATTAAATTATTTATATTTGGTTATTTTATTTTAATGAAGTAAATAGTATCATTAACTTATATATTTTTCATTATTTTATCATAAATAAGTTATTATTATCATTAAATTATATATTTTTGGTTATTTTATTATTATTTTTTTTTATTATAAATAAGTTATTATTATCATTAAATTATATATTTTTCGCTATTTTATTTTAATGAAGGTAATATTATCATTAAATTATTTATATTTGGTTATTTTATTTTAATGAAGTAAATAGTATCATTAAATTATATAATTTTAGTTATTTTTATTGTAAGTTTATATTATTAAATTATTTATTTTAATTATTTTATCATAAAAAAGTTTATATTAATTATTAAATTATATATATATTTTTTAGTTATTTTATTATAATTATGTAGTGATTTTATTATTGTATTTTTTGTCGTTTTTTTTTTTTTTTTATTCATAAAATAAAAAATTATTAAATTATAATATTATTAAATATTCAATGAAAATAGTTGATATTTTATGATATAATATATATATATATATTAAACGATATATGTTTTTATTATAAAATTAAAAAATGAATATTCAAAGGATATATATGATAAATATTAACCCATTTTTTTTTATCAATTTTTTTTTTATCAATTAAATAATAGTTATTTATAAATATTTTCAATTTTTTTTGTAAGCAATAATAACAACATAATAATTTTCAGAGAAAATAAAAAATTTTATATCAAAAATACTAATTTTCATAATAATTTATTATTTATTCTCTTAAATACTATTGATCTAATAATATAACTTTATGATATACTTACATTAACTTCCCTATGAAGTTCTTTATTTTATTAATTTTTAATATAAAATAAAGAAATAAAAAAAAAAAAAAAAATTAGAAAAGAATAATATTTATTTATTACACTTTTTATTTTTATCATATAAAATAATAAATTATTAAAAATATATATATATATTATTATTACTTGTTTTTGAAAGTCTTGATATTTTAAGGCACCATCATGATTACTACTACTACTATTATACATTAATTATATATATATATCATAAAGTTTTAACATTTTATAATTATAGTAAAATATATAAATAAAAGATATATAATATTTTGATACAATACCTGCTCAGTTCCTAAATTAAATTAATATTATAGAATAAATATATAATATTATTTTATATATTTTTTATAAATATATTTAAATATTAATATATTTTTATTCAATTATATATATTATTTAAATTATTTAATTTAATAATTTTTTTTTTTATTTATTTATTTTATTGTCTTTTAATTAATATATTTTTATTATATATTATTTAAATTTATTTAGTTCATTATTTTTTTTTTATTAAATTATATTTTAAATTATTAATATATATTTTTATTTAATTATATAAATATATTTTTTTTTTAAATTTATTAAATAATTTACTTTTTATTTATTTATTATATTATTTTTTTTTTTAAATTGTATTAATAATTATTTTTAATATATATTATATATATTTTTATATATTTTAATTTATAATAATATATTAAAAAAATTTTTTTTTCTATATATTAAATTTAATAGATAAAATTTTTATAATATATAAAATTCTATTCAATTTATAATTATAGAAAAAAAAATTTTTTTTATAACAATCATTTATAGTAATAATAATAATATAATAATAATAATAATAATAATAATAATAATAATAATAATAATAATAAAAATAAGGGTATTAATATTATTATAATAGAAATATTTACCTTTTTTAACGCGCCATGCGAATAATCCGTAAATTTGGAATTATTTAAATTATTCATATTTCCATTGACATTATTTTTCACACTATCGTTTATCATACTTTTATTCATATTATTATTCATATTGTTATTCATATTATTCATATTATTGTTATTCATATTTATATTATTTATATTATTATTATTCATATTATTATTATTCATGTTATTCATATTTTCCATATTGTTCATATTATTCATTGGTATGTTATTCATAGGCATATTATTCATATTATTATTATTTATATTATTACTATTGTTCATGGACATATTATTAGTATTCATACTGGATATACTTGAATCACTATTATTATTATTATAGTTATTATTCATCATATTAGAATTCATATTATTTTGCATAGAATTATAATCGCCCATTGAATTTCTCTGGTTAAACTCCTGTTCATTTGGATAAGACTTTGAAGGCATATATTGCATTTTGAATTATTATTTTTTTTTATTTACTTATGATAGATATTAATCTTTGGTTATAAACGCTAAAATGTATATATTTTAACTATTAAATACAACTATTAATATATTTCCTTTTTATGTTTTGACTATGATATAAAAAGGAAATATATGTGATTTTTTCGTTTTTTTTTTTTTTTTTTTTATAGTATAAATATTTACAAATATTTACTTTTAAAAAAATTATTATTATTTATTTATAATTAATCAAAATACGATATAAATATATAAAAGTATAGTACGTTTTGCTGTTGTGTTATTTTATACTCCGAACAAGTTTATTTACTTATATTTTAATATTTATATTTTATTCATATATATATTCTTATATACATGAATTTTATATAAATCTTTTCCTTTTTTTTGAATTTATTAATATACTTAAAATCTTAAATTATATATATATTGTATATTTTTTTTTTCTTTATCAAAATTATTTCATAAAAATGTGATTAATTTGAATCAAAAAATAAAATATAATAGTCTATTATACTATATTATTTTTTTTAGCTGTTTAATATAAAAAGTTCTTAAAAAATATAAATATATTTATTTTCAATTGTTTTTTATAAATAAATAATATAAATATATCTATTTCGTTTTTAAAATAATTAAAAATATATATATATAGATTTAATAACACTTTTCTTTAAACATTAAATTATATAAGTATATATATATATATATTTTAAATTCTAAATTTGTAAGAAAAAAAAAATAAAGAAGAAAAAAAGAAGAAAAAAAAAAAAAAAGAAATAAAAGAAAAAAAATTCAAAAAATAAAAAATTATTTTTTATTCTTTTTATAAAATATTCTTTATTTTAAAATATTAAAGTTATAATTTATAGGTACATAAAAATTTTTATTTATTTTATAGATAAGTAATATATTATCCTATTCTATTCTATGATATAATAACATATATTATATATTATAATATATTATTATATATTAAAAAAAAATGAGGAATTTTTTTTAATTCCTTTATTATATAATATATTTTAATATATTATTTATTATATATATTTATATTATAATATTACTAAATTAAAAGAATTAATAATTTAATTCTATATTATTTGTCATAGTTGAAAATTTAACATGAGAGAAAAAAGAATGATGTAATCATGTATAAATATAATATATATTTATTATATTATAATATTATATTATAATATAATATTATATATAATAAACTCTCGAAGAATTAAAAAAAAAAGTTTAATAAAAGTATTTCAGTCAATAGTAATTAAATATATTTATTATAGTTTAATATATTCAAATATTTATAAATTTATTATAATTCTATATTTTCATTTATTTTCAATTGGAGTATATATTAATAAACTTTAATATTCTTTAAACTCTCCTTTATATATAAATAATATATTAATCATATTTAAAGAAATTTTTAATAAAAAAAGAAATCACTTTTATTGATATATAATTTTAAAATTATATAATAAAGAATGTTTATTTTTTATTAAAAATATAAATATATTAAAATATATTGATAATATACACAAACAATAGGATTCAATCTATTTAAAAAGATTATATTCATTTATATGGTTAATATATTGTGTATTCTATTCACAGATATATCTTTAATAAATTTTTTAAATTATCAAATAAATATGGAAAAAAAATTAATCTTAATTTTAATAATAAAAAGATTTCTTTAATTGCAGAAGAAAAAACAAAAAAAAAATTAAAAAAATTAAAAAAAAAAATTTTAAAAAAAAAATAATATATATATTAAAATTTATATATAATATTAAGAATATATAAAATAACTAAATTATATAAAATAAAATAAAATAAAATAAAAATAATTAAATTAAATAATTAAATACCATAATTAAAATAAAACATCAAAATAAAATTTTCAATATTTTATTAAAAAAAAAAAACCTTTTATATATCTTTTATATATATTGATATACAATGAATTCCTACCTAAAATCTTTTATTTTATTTATATAATCAATCAATATATACATATATATTCCTTTGTTATATATAAATTTACAAAAATAAAATAATTCTTTTATTAAATATGTATATATATAAATTATCATTTTTTTTTATTAGTTTAATTATTATACATAATATAAAATAGAGACATAGATACAAATAAAATGTTATAATATATATATAATTGTTTTTTTTTTTTTTTTTTTATTTCGAAAGGTTATTTATTATATATAATTATTTTAAAGTCTAGATAAGTAATCAAATAAGTGCCTTAACATATTTTTATTAATATATATATTATTCTATATATTACAATGATAGTGTAAATAGGGACCATTTAAAAAATTTCAATTAATAATAGCACAAAAATTTATCTCATAGTAATATATAAAATATTATATATATTATATATTAATATTGGATATCAATATTGTCATTAAAATAAAAAATAAAAATAAAAAAGAAGAAAAGGTTTCATTACATTATATAGAAGATAATAAAAAAGAAGTTCAATGCGTATTAGAGAACCTTCTTATTCAACCAAAAAATAAAATAAAATAAAATAAAATAAAAAGTATAGTGATATAAAAAAAAATTATCTTTACTTACATGTGTTTACTTACTGTTTGAAAGATTCTTAGATAAATTAATATATACTATATTTAAAAAAAAAAAAAAAATAAAAATAAAAATAAAATAAAATAAAATACAAAAAAAAAATAATAATAAAAAAATTATATTATCCATAGACAATACTATTAATAAATAATATGTGATTTCAATAATTCATTTATAAAATAAAATAAAATACAAAAAAATAAAAAAAAAAAAAAAAATAAAAAAAAAATTGTATATCCTATATATATATATATAACATATAAAAAATTTCATATTAATATCTTTTACTTACATGTATTTCTTAGTATCCATCGATATAATCTTTTTTTTTGTTTTGTTTTGTTTTGTTTGTTAACAATTAGTATAAAAGTTGTCCATATAATAAATTGATGTTTGATGTATGAAACATTGATTAAAAATATATTTGTTTGAAAGTATCAAAATGGATAATCATCATACTAGTATATCCTTCTTTTCTTTGATCATTATCCCTTTCAATAATAACAAAATTTTATAAAAATAAAATAAAGAGAAAAAGAAAAAAAAAAAAAAAAAAAAAAAAAAAGTTATATATCTATTATATTTATATATGAAAGTTTTTAATCTCTACGTCATTTATTATTTACATTAGGTATATATTGTTTTTTGGTAATAAATATATACTAATAATACTAATAAAATAATCAAAAATCAAAAAATCAATATAAACTATTTAAATAAAATTATAATAAATGTATAATAGAATATATGCATAGATGAAGTAAAAAAAAAAAAAAAAAAAAAAAATAAATTATACATAATTAAATAAAAGAACCTGCATTTTATTTTTTATGACATTTTTTTTTTTTTTTTATTTTTTTAAAATTTTCCATCTTTATTAAATTTCTTTATATATCCACTCAAGGAACTGATAAAATATCAAATTTTATTTTATTTCTAATATATAGTGACTGTATATATTAAATATATTCTTAATATAAGATAATTTTAAATAAATATAATAAAAATTTTCCTTTATTATTTAATGATCTTATATATAATCTCTTTATTTTTCTTTCACTTTTTAATTATATATATATACATTAATTATTAAATATATTTTTATTATTTTATTTACTATTTATTATTTATTATATACTATTTATTATTTATTATTTATTATTTATTATTTATTATTTATTATTTATTGTTTATTGTTTATTATTAATAGTATATTGTTTATTATTTATTATTTATTATTTATTATTTATTAATTAATACTCTTTTTATTATTTATTATTTATTAATAAATACTCTTTTTTATTATTATTTATTATTTATTAATAATATTAATAAATACTCTTTTTATTATTTATTATCTATTATTTATTAATAATATTAATAAATACTCTTTTTATTATTTATTATCTATTATTTATTATCTATTATTTATTATATATTATTATTATTTATTGTCTATTATTATGAATTACTGTTATTATGAATTACTGTAATTTATTATTTATTATTATGAATTACTATTTAACTATTATCTATTAATTATTTTTATTTATTATTTATTATTTAACTTTTATTTATTAATTATTTATTATTTATTTATTTATTTATTTATTTATTTATTTATTACTATAAATACAAAAGAAATTCTAAAATACCATTAATTTCTATTAAATATTTTTTTAAAGAATTCCTTAATTACATAAATAATATACATAGTTTAGTTTATGATTGATGATTGAAGATCATTAATATTATTTGAAATATATTAAAAAAAAATTACTATATTTGTACAAATTTGATAATTGGAGGAAATCTGTTGTAATATATACATTTAATATAAACACAGTTACTGTAATGTATTTATTATGTTAATGTATACATTTTTTATTTGGTTAAATTTGAAATTAAAAAAAAAAAATTTTTACTTAATTTTAAAAAAAAAAATAAATATATTAATTTAAACTTTTTTAAAAAAAAAAAATCATTAAACAATCATATGATGTTAGTTAAAATAATATAACTGACAAAAAAAAAAAAAAAAAAAAGTGATTCATAAATGAAGTGATTTTATATGAAATACTTTAAAAAAAAAAAAAGAAAGTTTTATGTTTTTAAATATTTAAACATTAGTTTAATTTTTTTTTTTTTTTGAATATATATTTTTTTGCACTTCTTATTGTTTATGTTAGTTAAAACTATTTATTTTAATAGTGTATAATAAATAATAATAATGATATATCTATTATTTATTATAAGTATTTATTTTTAATTAGTTATTAATTTTTAATTATATATTTATGTTATTTATTTATTCATATTAATGATAGTTTAAAAATAATTAATAAAAAAAAATTTTTTTTTTCTTCAATATACCTATTTATAATATAAAAAAATGAAAAAATAATAATAATAAAATATTTTAAATTGATTAATATATTATAAATTAAGTGGTGTTCAATGTTTATATTAAAATAATGAACAAATACCAATAAAAGATCATAAAATACTATTAATAACATTAATTAAATAAAAAAAGAAAAAAGAAAGAATAAAAGTAATGCATTATTAATTTTTAAAGTTGTTGTATTATTTTATTATTAATGATTGAATGGTATAATAATTATATAATAAACAAAAATATTATATTATCAAATTAAAACAACAAGGATTATCTTTTTAAAGATAATATTTTAATATTTTTTAGGTTAATTCTATTCAAATTTATGATTTTATGTACTATAAATATATTCTATATCTATCTATATATATATATATATATTTAATTCTTTTATTTTTTTTTCCTTTTCTTTCTTTCTTTCTTTCTTTCCTTCCTTCTTTCTTTCTTTCTTTTTTTAAAGCAAAAGTACAAAATATGGTAAATTTCTTTTTTTTTTTTTTATTATTACCAATAAATAAATTAAGATTTTTTTTTCTTGCTTTTAATCCATTAATAAATGAAATAAACTTTAATCATTAATAATTAAGTAATAAAATAGAATAAAAACAATATATTATGAACAATATATTATGCAATATATAAATATACAATTTGATATATTGGTTAAATAGTTATCTTAATAACCTTAAATTTATTTGGTCAATCGATAATATAATATTTAACTAATAATTTAAATTATTATTTATTTATAAAAACGCCATAGAAATTAAAATGAAATCTTTAATATTTCCTATATTAAATTCTATAATCATGATATATTTAATAAATTAAATTTTTGATTCTTTTTATTTATTTAATATATTAAATATTTATGCTTTCTTTTTTATATTTAATATATATTGAATTAGTCTATAATATATGGAATTTAAATTTATAATATATTAAAATATATTTTATTTTTTTTTTATGATTTCTAAACTTTAGTTGTAGATGACTGATTTCTCTCTCTTCATCTAATTGATTCAAAATAAAAAAAAAAAAATACTATTAGGAGTATATATATATATTTTTTTTACTAGATGTTATTATTAAATATGTTAAAAAAAAAAAAAGAATATATATATATATATATCCTTTTATATTTCACTTAATATTATCATCGATTCTAATATCTATTAAAAGTATTGATATAGGAATATTGAAAGTATTGATATAGGAATATTGAAAGTATTGATATAGGAATATTGAAAGTATTGATATAGGAATATTGAAAGTATTGATATAGGAATATTGAAAGTATTGATATAGGAATATTGAAAGTATTGAAAGTATTGATATAGGAATATCTATTTTATATTGAAAATATTTTGTATTTATTCACATATCATATTTTATTTTATTTTATTTTTTTAATATATAATTTATATATTAAAATATTACATTAATTAAAAATAATTTAGAGGTTTTAAAAAGAAGTACAAATGTAGCAAATAGAAAATTTATATATATATATTAAATTAAATATTGAATTTAGACCTTTTTATTATTCAATTATTATTCAATTATTTATTAATAAATATTCTTATTATTATTATTTAATATTTATTAATAAATATTCTTATTATTATTATTTATTATTTATTAATAAATATTCTTATTATTATTATTTATTATTTATTAATAAATATTCTTATTATTATTATTTATTATTTGTTAATATATACTCTTTTTATTATTATTTATTTATTTATTATTTATTTATTTATTATTTATTTATTTATTATTTATTTATTTATTTATTATTTATTATTTATTATTTTGTTAATATATACTTTTTTTATCATTAGTATTTAGTATTTAGTATTTATTAATACTCTTTTCATTATTTATTATTTATTATTTGTTAATATATACTCTTTTTATTATTATTTATTTATTTATTATTTATTTATTTATTATTTATTTATTTATTATTTATTTATTTATTTATTATTTATTATTTTTTCAATATTAAAACATCCTTTCTTTCATTATCAATATTTATATTTTCCTATATTAATGCATAAAAAATATATATATTTTTATACCAAGATCAAAAAAAAAGCATTAATAATAATAAATTGCTATAAATTAAATGAGTTTGCATTTCAATGCTTTATTATTTTTATTTTTATTTTTTTTTTAATTTTTTCAATAATTATTAATGATTATTACGATTATTTTGATAATTGTTATAAAATATTAATAAAATTTTTTTTATTATTATTTTAATTATATTATAATTTATTAACACTAAATAAAAAAAAAAGTTTTATTTAGTATGGAAGATTTTTATTTTTTATTTTTATTTTTAGGTTATTTATTTTTTTATTATTATTATTTTCCAAATCAAATTTAAGCATGTTTTTTTTAGAAAATCTTTAATATATATTTGGTAAAATTTATTTTTTTTTTTTTAACTCTTTCAATTAATATATATAAAAAAAAAGATTCTTTCTCTCACTATATATCTATATATATCTATATATATAATTATATATAATTATATATAATTATATATAATGAAATTAAAATTAAAAATAGTTTAATACTGTGTGATTTATTACAAAAATAAAGAAAGTTAACTTTCTTTTTTAATATATTTGATAAGAATCTTCATTTAATGATGAACACAAAAATTTGATAGAAAATAAATTAATTTATAATATATTATTATTTATGCTTTTATAGTACATAGATTATATTATTATAATTTATTGTAATATATTATAAAATATATTAATAATATATTCTATATAGCTAATAGATTAAAGTCTATTTTTTTTTTATAGATAAAAAAAATGTGAATAAACGAAAACTCTTCCAAAAATTAATTAATATTTTATTTTATTTTATTTTATGTTATTTTATTTTATTTTATTTTTATTAATACTTTACTATTTTATATTACTTCACTATTTATATTATTTTATTTTATTTTATTTTATTTTATTTTATTTTATTTTTATTAATACTTTACTATTTTATATTACTTCACTATTTATATTATTTTATTTTATTTTATTTTATTTTTATTAATACTTTACTATTTTATATTACTTCACTATTTATATTATTTTATTTTATTTTATTTTATTTTATTTTATTTTATTTTATTTTATTTTATTTTATTTTATTTTATTTTATTTTATTTTATTTTATTTTATTCAATCTGTACTTTATATTTATATTCTACTATTTATTTTATTTTATTTTATTTTATTTTATTTTATTTTATTTTATTTTATTTTATTTTATTTTATTTTATTTTATTTTATTTTATTTTATTTTATTTTATTTTATTTTATTTTATTTTATTTTATTTTATTTTATTTTATTTTATTAGTGAAAATGCATTTAATTGAATTTGGAATATCATCTGAAAAAAAAACTAATAATAATAATATTGTCATTATATATATGTAAAAAGGTTTGTTTGTTTGCTTGTTTTTTTTTTTTTTTTTGATTGTCTTTGTTTTCTTTCTTTTTTTTTAAAAAAAAAAAAAGATAAAAATATAAATTGTATATTTACAATTATATCTTACAATTATATAAATTCAATGAGATGTTTAACGATAAAAAATATTAACATCCAAGCTATTTACATATTAAAATAATTATATCCAAAACTATTAAATATTATTTCAAAATATATAAAAAAAAATATTATCATTATTATTAATATTCATACTATTTTTTTTTTTTTTTTTGATTATCAAAGAAATAAATACGATTCATTCAATTTAAAAGTTGAAATAATATATATATAGTTATAATGATCCTATATTATAATACACCATTAAATTTATAATTATATATTATATATTATATAAAAAGCGCTTTATTGAACATGAATTCATAATATAATATTGAGTAATGATTATTCTTAATAATCTTATAGTTATTTAATATTTATATAATATTTATATATAACAAATGAAATGGTTTTTATTGCAATGAATAGCCTATGAGCCTATCGCATTGTATTACATCATCCATTTTTTTTTTTATATATTTAAAGGGTTAATTAAGTTTGGTTAAATTAATCAATAATAATATTTAAGATTTATATAAAAAAAATTTTATTTATTTATTTATTCATTTATTATTATTTAAACATGGTTAAGCCTTATATAGAATAAATAAATAAAAAAATTTTTTTTTTTTTTGGTAAAAATTATATTCAAATATTTTAATTAAAAAAAAAAAAAAATAAAAAATAATAAAAAAATAAAAATAATTAAATTTAAGAATTCTTATTTATATAATAATTTAAATTAATTAATTTTTAATGTCTTTTTTGTTGATGAAAATCTAATCAACTCATCATTTTTAACACTTACATACTTAATAATAGATTTTATTTTATTTCATTTTATATTTTAAAAAATAGTAAAAATAGTATAAATGTTTTTTTTTTTTTTATTTATTTATTTAATTCATAGATAAATTAATACCAAAAGAGAAATGAAAAGGATTAATCCTATTTTATATTAATAAGAGAATAAGAGAATATAATACAGCATTTACCATATGGAAAAACTTTTTGTTTTATAAAAAAAAAAAAAAATTATTAAGGCAATAAAGTATAAAAAGTTTATCCAAAGCTTCATAAAGTATGGGTTAATTATTTCTATCCTTAAAAACATTTACAATTTACATAAAAATTGTAAAAATTGTAGATTTAAATTAAATGGATTGATGTAATGTAATAAAGAGTTAAAAAAAAAAAAAAAAAAAAATTCAATTGATGAGGTGAAATTAACCAGATTTTTTAAAAAGAAAAAAAAAATTTAATTCGGTACAAATTCTGTATTTTTTTTTTTTTTTTTTTTTTTTTAATTCTTTTTTATTTATTTATTTATTCTTTTTTCTTATTATTATTATTATTATTATTATTAATTTATTTTATATTAAATGATCTTGTTTAATAAATATAACAAATTAAAGCTTATTTTTTTTTTTAAAAAATAATTATAATTAATTAGTTTTTTTAATTTTTTTTTTATTTATTTTTATTTTTAACAAACATTTTGATTGTTTTTTAATTATTTAAGAGAATAAATGTATAAATAATATTTTTATTTAGGTAGTATTATAATACTCTCTATTTATTATTTATTAATATTACATTTTTTTTATATTTAATAAATATCTAATTAATTAATAAATTAGTTAATTTTTTTTTTCTATAATGACTTGCACTAATGAATTACAAAAAATATAAAATAAAAGTTGAATTCTATTTCATAAAAAATAAAAAATGACAATAGTATTGATAGTTGATATTAATAGTAGGTGTAAATGGTATTAATCCAAGAATAACTCTATTGATAATTATATTTATATATAACATAAAAGTAGAGAATTAATTATACCTATATAACCATAAAACAATACTATAATTCTAATCCATAATAGTAATTATTGAATGATTATATCCATAATAGCAATAATGAAATAATTAAATTTAATAGTTAAAAAATAATTTAACAATAATAAAGAATAACTATATTAATTATAATTAATAATTATATAATAATAATTAAATAATAATAATTAAATAATAATAAAATTATATTTTAATATTAATATTTATAATAGAATAATTATTAAATAATAATTTTAATATATATAAAAAATAATAATAATAATAGTAAAAAATAATTTTATTATAGTAATATATAAATAATATATAAAAAAATTTTTTTTTTTCTGATTAACAACTTTTTTTTTACTCATTTTAGTATTGTTTTAAAATAATTAATTTATCATATATTGATGTTTATTGATAATATATGGTTTAACCCCAAAATTTTAAATTAATAGTTGATGATTCTGATTTAAATATAGTGTTAATATACGTTAATGTATTAGTTTATCTAAATTTTATTTTATTATCTTTCAATGAGGACAGAATTAAATTTAAAAAAAAAAAAAAAATTTAAAGAATTTTCATTTTTAATACAAAAAATACAAAAAAAAAAATAAAAAAATAATATTTAATATATAAATAATTAGTAATTGAATAAATTGTAGTACATACTAATAAACATAATACATATTAATATCATTTATTTCAATATATTATAAAATATATATAATTATTATGAATTTATATAAATATTATTATTTTTTTAAAAAAAAAAATTAATTTTTTTAAAGTTATTTCTATAATTTTTTATTTGATATTTCAAAAAATAACAAAAAATAAAATAATAATATAAAAATAATTATTGATTATTGATTATTGATTATTGATTATTGATTATTTCAATTAATTAAAGAAATAAGATTTTAAAAAATATAAAAAAAAATAAATAATGAAGTACTTTTATATATGTATATTTTTTTTTTCTTTTATAAAATAAAATATTTATTACAATTATTATATTATAATAAAAAGATTAATTAAAACTATATACTTATAAAAATTTGGTAATTTTTTTATAATAATTAAAACGGTCTCTGATTTTTACTTGAATTTTTTTTTTTTTAATAAATTAATTTTATAATATTTAATTTATTTTAATAAATCGTTAAAATTAACAATGACTGAATCCGCTTCTTTTTTTTTTTTATCCTAATTTTTAATAGAATTATACAGGGTTAGAGATAGTATGAACCTTAACAAAAGTTTGATAATTTATGAAATTTAAGGTTAATATCATTGATTAATTTAATAAATCTTTTAGTTTGTTTTAGATGAATGATATTAAAGAATGACAAGGGTTAGTATTTTAATAAATCATAAAATAATAGTAGATATAAATAATAGTATAGATATAAATAATAGTATAGATATAAATAATAGTATGGATATAAATAATAGTATGGATATAAATAAGAGTATAGATATAAATAAGAGTATAGATATAAATAAGAGTATAGATATAAATAAGAGTATAGATATAAATAAGAGTATAGATATAAATAAGAGTATAGATATAAATAAGAGTATAGATATAAATAAGAGTATAGATATATTTTAATATACTAATTAATATAATATTTAATATTTAATATGTAATATATAATATAAATTTTTTATTTTTTTTTAAAGTTTAAAAACAGTTTGACACAAAAAATATAGAAATCTTTTTAATATAAAAAAAAAATAGTAAATGAAGTTTTAAAATTTTTATTTGTGTTAAAAAAATTAAAAAGAAAAAACGAAATTAAAGAATAATAAAAAAAAATTTTATATATTTCTTTTCTTTTCTTTTTTTTCTTTTTTTTAATTATTTTTAATAATTAATCATGGGATCCCCTTTTTTTTTTTTTTTTTTTTTAATCTTCCTAAATAATTAATCATGAGATCCCCTTATTATTACTATTATTATTAAACGATTTTATTATTATACTATTTATTATTTATTACTTATTATTATTATTATTATTATTATTAAACGATTATATTTATATTTATATATTAATTTTTTTTTTTAAAAAAAAAAAAATAATATTGCAAAATAACTATTGTTTCTTTATATAAAAAAAAATTATAATAATAATAATAATAATAATAATAGTAATAATAATAATAATAATGATGATGATGATAATGATAATTATAATAATGATAATGATAATAATAATAATAAAGTTTTATCCTTCTTTATTAATAGGGATAAAAAATTGTTTGAAGAATTAATGGTAACTAAAATAAATTAAAAAATTAAACAATAAATAGTAAATACTAAATAAATAAATAAATAAATATTTAATAACTAAATAAATTATTAAATTATAAATAAATAAATATTTAGTAACTAAATAAATTATAGAATTATAAATAAATAAATAATAAATACAAAAGTGATAAATAAGAAATTAATAAATAAATAATTATATGTTTAATATTACATTATTATTATAAATGTTTAGAAAATAAGTAAAAGTATTAGCTTTTTTTTTATTAATAATTTTGTTATTGTATTATTCTATGAATACATTTTATAATTATTTTTTAATTATTAAATAATATTTAAACACCTAAAAATTTTTCATTTTAAAATTTAATATTTCTAATCCTACTTAATCCTATTTAGTTAATGATTTTTTTTAAAAAAAAAAAAAAAAAAAAACATATCATGGGAATTAAAAAATTCTTAAAAATTATAATTTTATATTTATAATAAATAATCAGTTAATGAAAGAAAAAAAAAAAGTTTTTAATATTTTAAAATATAAGTAAAAAACAGAAACATTTTGATGATAAATTA
>JACVTC010000001.1:1297500-1300000 GCA_016946835.1 Neocallimastix lanati (nom. inval.) | reverse complement strand
ATATTATTGAATTTATTTAAAATCTAATAAAATATATTTTAAGATATATATTAATTATTATTTAAAAATACAGAAATACATCTTTTTCCTTTTTTTTTTTTTTTTTTTTTTATTAAAAACTTATTTAGAAATATATGAAATTCATTTATCAATTATTATTATTATTTATTTTATTTTTTTTAAAAAAAAAAACAAAAATAAAAACAAATATATATATTGTTTATATTTTATTTATTCTTAAATAAATAAATAAATTAAAAAAAAATAATAATAATAAATAAAATTTAAAATTTAAAAAAAGATTAAATCAATGAGATTTTATTATTTATTATTTATTAATAAATACTCTTTTTTTATTATTTATTATTTATTATTTATTATTTATTATTTATTATTTATTATTTATTATTTATTATTTATTATTTATTATTCAATTATTTATTATTTATTATTTATTATTTATTATTTATTATTTATTATTTATTATTTATTATTTATTATTCAATTATTTATTATTTATTATTTATTATTTATTATTATTATTTATTATTCATTATTCATTATTTATTATTTATTATCCATTATTCATTATTCATTATTTATTATTTATTATTTAATTATTATTATTTATTATTTATTATTTATTATTTATTATTTATTATTTATTATATTTATTATTTATTATTCAATTATTTAGTATTTATTACTATTATTATTATTATTATTATTATTATTATTATTATTTTTTTTTTTAAATTTAATATAATGGAATACATTTTTTTTATATAAACAAATTATATGGAACATAAAAATTGATAGTTCACTTTAAAACTTTATATATTATAAAAAATAATTTAATTAATGAATTAATTAATTAATTAATAAATAAATAAATAAATATATAAATTAATTAATAAATAAATAAATTAATTAATTTAGAAATTTTTAAATGACAACAATATTGTTATTTTATTCATTTGATAATTTAATAATGGATTGTATTAAATTTAGTTAATATTGTCAAAATTTAACTCATGTGAGTTTTTCAAAAGCTAAGGAAATGATTTCATGATATCAATCATGATATCTTTTTTTATTATTTTAAAGTTATAAAAAAGAATTAAGAAGAAAATAAAAATTATAGTTTTTTTAATTAACTATATTTATTTATTAAATAAATAGAATATAAAAATAAAAATAATTCATTCATGAGTATCATATTTATTATAATTATTATGTTTTTTTTTTTTTTTTTTTTTTAAAGAATAATAATATTTTTTTTTTTTATAATCCCTTTTTAAATTTTTTTTTTTTTTCGTGTGAAAGATTAATCATCAAAATTTTTTTTAATATTTAATTTTTTAATATTTTTTTTTTTTTTTAAAATGAATTTTCAAAATTTTTAAATTTATACATATATAGTAATTTTAATTTATTTACCAAATTTTATTTAATATAAAAATATTATTTAAAGTAAAAAAAAAAAATTTTTTCTTTTCTTTTCAATTATTATTTAATTTTTTTTTATATTAAATTATTAATTTAATTTAATTTACTAAGTACAAAGATGAGTTATACATTAAATATTAAATTTATATATTATATATTATATATTTTATTTTAATTTATTATAAAAATTAAAAAAAAAAAAAAAAAAAACAAAAGAAAAAAAAATTTATAAACACAAAATAAATTTTATTTATATTAAAATATAATTAATTAATTATTTTTATTTTATTTTTTTTTATTTTTTTTTTTAAAATTCAAATATATATATTTTATTTTAATCATAAAAATAATCTTTTTTTTCTTTCTTTTTTTTTTTTATATTTTTTGGTCTTTTTTTTTCTATCTTTTAATATATATAATTTTTATATAAGGAATTATTTAAAAAAAAATAAAAATAATTATAAAAAATATTTTTTTTTAAAGAAAAAAGTTAAACATCAAAATCAAAAAAAAAAAATAAAAATAAAAATTTATTTAAAAATAAAGATATTGATAAGTATATAATTCTTTAATAATAACCAACAATTTTAAGATTTTCATTTGACTTACAACAACAACAACAAAAAAAAAGTATAATAATGAAAGTTTCAAACATGTAAATCAAAAAAAGTAAAAAAAATTTATTTAAAAATAAAGATATTGATAAGTATATAATTCTTTAATAATAACCAACAATTTTAAGATTTTCATTTGACTTACAACAACAACAAAAAAAATATAACAATGATAGTTTCTTTTTTTTTTATTACAATTATTATTATTATTTTTTTTTAAAAAAAAAAGAAGGTAAAGTATTTTCAATTAAAAAAAGAATAAAATAATTAAAATTTTTAACATATAATTTTATTTTTTTATAGTTAATAAACTGAAATAGACATATATTATTATTATTATTTTTTTTTTAAAAAAAGTAAACATTATAATCAACAAATATTATATATTATTTATAAACTTTTTTTTTTATTAAGATTTTTTGACTCAGTAAATAATT